>CM070009.1:12653907-12735012 GCA_036247105.1 Cirrhinus mrigala
AAGTCAACAGCATTTACAAGGTGTTTGGTTTTATTTCTATATTTCTATATATTTCTATATATATATATATATTTATAGTCTATTCTAGGGCTATGTTTAGACGTCTATTAAATTTTCACTGACAGCCCAATGACAACCTTATTTTAGCCTAGACGTCTGGGCTGTGTTTCAACGGCTAATATACGTTTTTTAGACCAAAAATTGCTTGCTGGGGAACTTTAAAAAGTGATTGTTTTTTCTTTTTTGCACCCTCAGATTCCAGATTTTCATAATAGTTGTATCTGACCAAATATTGTCCTATCCTAACAAACCATACATCAGTTGAAAGCTTATTTATTCAGTTTTTAGATTATGTATAAATCTCAGTTTCAAAAATGATGACTGGTTATATGGTCCAGGGTCACATTTTAGGAATCATTTTAGGTATATTTGCACTAGCTTTTACACTTTTTGTTTAATTTTACTGTTCTGTCTTTTGCAGATTTCACTAATATGTCATTGCATTGTGAGCCAGTAACGAACTGCTCCAATTCAGGTAAATCATTCATCTCTATCTGCTCAAATTTGATAAGATAATTAACTGACAATATCTTTGTTTTTTTTTTTTATTCCTCACACCCCTATTCAGGCCATGATCAAGGTAGTCCAGTCTGCACATATGATGAGGGCTGGAGCTCGATAAACTACTGCCCAGGTCAAACTCTGTTTAGTTTTTCAACATGCACATTCTGTTTGAGCGTTGCTGTTTGTCTGTTCTTGTGTTTTAGCAGTGAGTCATTCCAAAATATTGTAGAAACACATTTATGTATGTAAAGGTGCAACAGGCTTTCAGCTTTTTTTCCAACCTGTACATGTGTTTCAGCTAAACCACAAGCCTGAAATGCCGACACACATGTGTGTTTCCTCTTGATAAACATAGAAAACTGTCTCTGTAGATTTGCTGGAGCAGTGGTATAAGGGCAATGGCAGATTTTATGTTTTCTCCAGTCACAACAAGACCTGGAGCTCCAGCAGAGACTATTGTCAGACTCTGGGTGGACATCTGGTCATTATCAACAACACAAAGGAGAAGGTGTGTAACTTTGTGTTATGCATGGTTTTAAAAGTGGAACAAATGTGAGAGAAGTGGGTCCAGGTGTGAAAACCCACAGTGTGTGTGCACAAATACAACACTGAGGCAAAATAGTCACATTACATGATGTTCTTAAAGTAAACTTTTTCACTGGTAAAACTATGCGTAAATAATTTTATAATAAAGATTTAATTGAATATTATGAATAAATACAGAAGAGAATAAATGCAATATTTTGTGTTTGTGATGCAGGAATTTCTTGCTCAGAGACTATGTGTTACTGGTGAATCTAAACTCTACTGGGCTGAGGATGGGAATGAGGATAGGAACTGGTCAAATCTGAATCCCAAAGACAACTGTGTTGTACTTAAAGGAAATACACAAGAACAAATTTCATGCTTGAGAGAGGAGAGGAGCATTTGTGAGATCCCATGCCTTCAGTAGACCTACAGTATATTACTTATTTTTTACGTTTGTTTCACTGTGCACTCATTTAAATATAGCAGGTTGATGAATTTGATATTCTTTCTTGTTTACCTGTTTTCACATTTCTATACTATGTCATGTTAGATATGGGAATCTACTGAAATATCATAATTTTCATAGTTTTTCATGTGTTTCTCATTCAATCATAGTTTAAAAAAAAGTGTTAAGAATTATGAAGTTCTAATGACATGTGCAACACACATACATGCATAAATATAGTATAAAAAGCCTACAGTAGGCTAAAATGCATTTGGAGACTTTAACAAGTATGACTGTCTTTGCAGCAGCGTTTGTAAACATTAAGATTCATTAAACAATTTATTAGCACTAGTAAGTCAAGTGAATAATTACAGGTTCCCCTTTTTAAATTTTTAATTATAACTGACCACATTAACATTACAGTAAGTTCCTTTAACAACCTGTTTTTGTGTGTTTGTTTGTTAGTTTGTTTTTAAAATCATTCTGTTATACATATTAATACTCCTAAACCTCCTTATGGTCTAACTTCCATAGCAATAAATATATTTCTAAAATGTTCTTTTCTAGATGGCATATATTTTTAATATACCAACATTTTTGTCTTATAATTAATTATAATGTGTATATTCATCGCTGTTTATCTTACTGTATTGTATTTTTCATCTCAATGGCTTTATCCTAAGAAATAAACTTGTACTATAAATCATTGCCAAAGGATTTTGGAGTCAAAAAACTAATAAAAAGCAACAACTTAGGAAAATAATACCAACTTTAAAGACATGCTAAGTATCACAACATGTTTGAAAACATAACCAACACCACTAATAACCAGCTGCCTGGAAATTTTGCATGTACCGTTATTTGGTCGATGTGGTTAAATGAAACCCCCAGAAATGTGTCTTTCTTCATGAGTATTTTGTCACATGAAACCAGAGTGCTTCAGTTCTCTCTTATCACTGCTACAAAACAATCTCTCTTCAGACAAAAGATGGCTGAAAATGTTTATTTCAACTATTTATCAAAACCCAAACTGACATCAGTGGATAAAGATGAGAGTAAGTGTGTGTTTCTTTGCCATTACTAACTAACTCCATTTAGAATATAGACAACATTATCTTCCCCAAAGATGCTCACGGCATTAAAACACGTTAATCAAGTCGTGACTGTTTAATGTTTTGATATTTCCTTTTTTATCCTGAATTTGTACTGTATATTAATACCTCTAATTCTCCTGTCAATTATTTGCTATGCAGCCACATTAAGGCTCTGACTAAAATAGTTTACTTGTGCATTCTCTTTGCGCAGTGCTTACAAGTAACTTACAAATGAGAAACAGAACGGATGAAAAAAAAATAGAAAGTGATATGTAATCCAAAATTGTTCTGAATATTATATATATATTATTATATATATATTATTTGTATAATTATGTCTGTGCTTTATACAGTGACATTATATATGATTATATAATGTCTTAGAATTATATTTTAGATTTTATGTCGTAGACATCTCAGGGAACATTGACTTTATGAAAATCCATCTTTTACAGCTTGTTATACAAGTGCTTATATTTGCCTTTGCAGGGCACTGTTGTAAACCAATGCTGAAGAAATTCTCTTTTCTCCTCTTCCTGTCACTGTTGGCAAATGGGGTGTTGGCATACCTGTGTGAGTTTAGTTTAATTATTTTATTTTATTTTATTTTATTTTATTTTATTTTATTTTATTTTATTTTATTTTATTTTATTTTATTTTATTTTGTGACCTACAATTTTGCATTGCACTTTGCATTTATTTCCAGGTTTAAATAAGGTTTTAAAACATTTCCGGATTTTTCAGTGGGGTTTTATATATTATTTTTTTTTCTCTGCACCACAATGCTTTACAGACATCTCCAAAAATGCAAACCTGTATTGTGAACCAAGAAGAAACTGCTTAAATTCAGGTAAATAATCATTTCTCCTAGTCCAAGCTGTACAGGCACATTGCCTTTATATTCTTACCAGTTTGGCTTTTTCCACAGGATTGCCTTTAGATGCTCAACCAATCATGAAAATAAAATCCATGAATATTAAAAACCACACTCTGCCAAACTACTGTTCAGGTACAGTAAATTCATGTTATATGATTATTCATAATCATAAAAAAAAAAAAAAAGGCAGATCGTCCGACGTACGATAAGTAACAGTTACACACTGTGTGTTTAATTTATACTTGGCATTTCTATATTTCTTAAGTCAAAATTTGATTAGTAACGTTACTTATTAAATCAAGCAGAAGTATGCAAGATTAAATACAGTTTTGCAATTCTTTTGTAGATATTTCATTTTATTCTCAGCTATCTGGTTTCAACTGTCATCTTAACCACATACTCAAATGATTTTTTTTTTATGTATACAAACTTCCTGTAGCTACAGTTGAGGTCAAAAGTTTACATTTCCCTTTCAGAATCTGTAAAATGTTAATTATTTTACCAAAATAAGAGGGGTCATACAAAATGCTTGTTATATTTTTATTTAGTACTGACCTGAATGAGATATTTCACATAAAAGATATTTACATATAGTCCACACTAATAATTACAGTTGAGATTATAAAAATGACAGTGACAGTTGTTTATGAGTCCCTTGTTTGTCCTGAACAGTTAAACTGCCTGCTGTTCTTCAGAAAAATCCTTCAGGTCCCACTAATTATTTGGTTTTCCAGCATTTTTGTGTATTTGAACCCTCTCCAATAATGACTGTATGATTTTGAGATCCATCTTTTCACACTGAGGACAACTGAGGGACTGATATGCAACTCACAGAAGGTCCAAACACTCACTGATGCTCCAGAAGGAAAAAAGATGCATTAAGAGCTGGGGGGTGAAAACATTTTGTGAAGATCAGGGTAAATGTAACTTATTTTGTATTCTGGGAAACATGTAAGTATCTTCTGTAGCTTTTGAAGGGCAGTACTAAATGAAAAAAATATGATATTTAGGCAAAATAAGAAAAATGTACACATTCTGTTCAAAAGTTTTCACCCCCGGCTCTTAATGCATCGTTTTTTCCTTCTGGAGCATCAGTGAGTGTGAGTTGCATATGAGTCCCTCAGTTGTCCTCATTGTGAAAAGATGGATCTCAAAATCATACAGTCATTTTTGGAAAGGGTTCAAATACACAAAAATGCTGAAAAACCAAAGAATTTGTGGGACCTGAAGGACTTTTCTGAAAAACAGCGGGCAGTTTAACAGTTCAGGACAAACAAGAGACTCATGAACAACTATCACTACACAAACTAACAAACAAACAAACAGCATAGCTGTGGATCATTCAGATAAGAACACAGGAAGGGGATGTAAACTTTTGAAACAATTCATTTTTATAAATTCAACTACTATGTTCTCTTGTGGATTATATGTAAACATCTTTTATGTGAAATATCTTATTCAGGTCAATACTGAGGAAACAATAACATGCTTTTTGTATGATCCCTCTTATTTTGGTAAAATAATGAACATTTTGCAGAATCTGAAAGGGGGGTGTAAACTTTTGACCTCAACTGTAAATTGTCTATGCAGATTTAAAAGAGAAGTGGATCAGAGCACAGGGCAAATTCTATGTTTTCTCCACTGATGTCTTGGACTGGAACAGTAGCAGACAACGCTGTCAGGATCTGGGTGGAGACCTGGTCATCATCAACAATACAGACGAACAGGTATAGATTAAAAGTGGTGTGGCAGTTTAAAAATAATACATTTTGGGTTTCATTATGCACGACAATGACAAAAGCACTTTTTCTGTGTTGTAGGAATTTCTCTCTAAAAGAGTAAATGGTAAAAATGACTATCACTGGATTGGCCTGACTGACAGCCAGATGGAGGGTGTGTGGCTTTGGGTGGACAACAACCTCTTAAACCTCAACCTGCAAGTCTCATTTCAAAACCATTTTTAAAACCACCGTTATGTATTTATTAGTGACAAATAAACAAATTAAGATTTTCTAACACAGTTGTTGTATACATCTGTACTTGACTTCATTTACTGTATTTAATAGATACTTTAATCGTTATTTTAGATGGGAGTCGCCTCCAGATGACTGGAAAGTTGAAAATCCTTTGCATGGTGAAGACTGTGTTATCTTAAAGGGAGAAAAATGGGGGGACGTCTCTTGCTTGAGGAAAGAGAAGAGGATCTGTGAGATTCCATGCTCTCCACCTCAATGACACAGCTCTAAAATAAGTAATTAGATCACTTTTATTGCTTGTATTTAGATAGTTTTCTTTACACTTTAAACCTGTTGGGATTTCCAGCGAATGAGTTGCGAGTTGTAATAGGCTATTGTTAGTGGTCATGTATCATGCTATGTATATTATGCTTGTAAATGAAGCCATACATTTGCACCTTGTGTACTGTATACAACAAGGCTGTTGCCTCCCATTCTGTTTGATGTACTATTTTACTTAATTCTATTCTAAACTTGTTTTCTTAAAAAGCCAAAATGACGATATTTGTTGGCAAAAATATAAATTTAAATATTGCCCAATCATTTGAATACAAATTTCACAACATTCTCAACATGCCAAAACTAAAAATCCATAAGATAAGCTTCAGACAATAGCAATCAGAAATGCTAACACACGCTGTATATATGTATGTATGTTTTTAAACAATCTTTTGGATAATGTGACCAGCTGAAATAAGACTTCATAACCCTTTGTACCAGGAGAACTGTGGTTACACAACTGGTAGTCAGTTTGCGTATTATGACATTTAGGTTGCTCAATTTAGGAAAATCAGTTATTATGTAGACACTTAAATGAAAGCAAAACAAATTATTGAACATTTAAATTTTATTGCCCAGGAAAAAAAGACACAGTTCACAACCCAACTGTAGGCTACTACTGTTCCAGAGTTTTGGGTCAGTGAGAATTTTTAAGGTAAATCATACTGTTATTCAGCAAGGATGTATTAAATTGATAAAATGACCATGACGACATTTATAATGTTACAAAAGATTTCCTTTTCAAGCAAATGCTCAAACTTGCTTCATACTTTAAACCTGTTGTCATTTCCTGTAAAAGGGTCATAATAGGCTATCCTTAGTGGCCGTATCATGCCATACTGTGCATGTTACGTTTGTAAATGAAGCTGTAAATATACACCTTGTGTACTGTATAATGCAAGGTCGTGTATAGTTTTACTACTTAATTTACTTCACATGTTGTTTTCTTAAAAATGAAATATGATGGCAAATTATGATGGCATTATTTAAACATTGCCTAGACATTTAAATACACATTCTCAGCAAACTAGAACTGACAGAGCAAATTACAGAAAACTGCATTCAGAGTTTTTATTGCTGAATGATTGTTGCATTTATTTGACTGGTTCATTTAGAATGGACGTAATAAGACGAAAGCACAAATCCGTTTAGAATAAAATCCGATTATTTCACACGGAACGATAAAGTAGTTCCACGTTAGTAGCTGTAATATCTAATATTACAATATAAAACACACACTGATTAAAACCGCCCTTCTCCACGCAAACAATACGTCATTTAAAAACAAACCTTGTGATTGGTCCGCATCGCCTCGGAGGCGGAGTCTAAAGCACTAAACACATATTATATTGGACAGTTGAGTAGCATCCGGCGTAAAACGTGCCAAATCGGCTGTGTGGATCACTCCGCTGTGGCGACCCCTGATAAACGGAGCAAACCGAAGGAGAGAGAGAGAGAGATATTGGACAGTAGTGTGAGGAAGTGTGTTACTGTGTTACAGTACTTGTCAGCACATGACAACACTGTGAACCTTTCAAAATGTGGATCGCTGTCGGCGTAATTTCCTTGGTTTTAGTGGCCATTCTCTTTAAATATGTGTTGGGAAGTCCTGGACCGAATCCTTTTGCTATCGACACACGCGAGCCGCTGAAGCCCATGGTGCTCGACCGAAAGTTGAAGAATAAAGTCCTGAAACAAGGTCAGTTGTTCATACATACATACATATTTGTACAAATCTTTTCTCCTGCAGTAAATGTTTTTTTCTCTCTCTCTCTATGAATCACCTAATAGTTTAACTCGACGTTTGTATCCACATCCAGGTTTTCTGGCCAGTAAGGTCCCACAAGACTTGGATGCAATAGTGGTTGGCAGTGGGATTGGAGGACTGGCAATAGCTGTCCTGTTGGCTAAAGTGGGTAAAAAGGTTCTGGTTCTGGAGCAACATGACCGGGCTGGAGGATGCTGTCATACCTTTTCAGAGCAAGGCTTTGAGTTTGATGTTGGTGAGAGAACGACTTTTGTACCTCAGCAATGGGTCAACCTGATAAAGCAGTATTTATCTGCCTAAAACCCTGTCATGTCTTACTTTGGCACAGATAAGCACATTTATTGAGTCTAATAAGGTGCAATATACAGGTTAGTTTGTGCTGATCTGATTCTGAATGTCTTTCTCCTAACTTAGGTATCCACTATATTGGGGAATTACAGGATCACAAGCCATTTCGGTGTGTGATTGACCAGTTGACCAATGGGCAGCTGCAGTGGGAGCCGCTGGATAACCCGTTTGACAAAGTGGTCCTGGGTCCACCAGAAAACCGACGCATATACCCCATCTACAGTGGAAAAAAGCGCTACATAGATGAACTGAAGAAGTGCTTCCCAGGGGAGGAAAAAGCCATTGATGAATATGTGAGACTTTCCAAGGTAAGAAACAAGGATAGTGTTTAGTAAGTTTAGGAGCTGTCTGTTGGGTGTCCTTGCTGGTCATATGGACCAAATATTCAAATTTATACAGTACCATTCAGAAGTTTGGGTTCTGGAAGTTTTTTAATGTCTCATATGCTCACCATGGTCGCATTTATTTGATCAAAAAGTCAGGAAATTTTTTTTTTTTCTTTTAAATGGTAGTGTGTTTTAGTCATTCAATGGCTTGAACCTAATAACTGTATGTAGCTGTTTGCATAACCTTTGCCTTACAATCATAGCCACAGACAGGCACTTATCCAAGGGCGTTGTGATCTAAAGGGGAAATGAGGGCACTGAATGCTTGCACATAAAGTTACATCACCTTCACTAACTTCATTAAATTTTCTGTTGTACTTATTATTCAGTTATTATTCAGTTATGCAGTATATTTCATTAGTTACAAAGACTAGACTTAGAAATTGGTTAGCAGTTTTGGGCATATTACTTTTAAAAAGTAGTTAGTTATACTTACTTCTCACAAACATTAACTGAGTACATCATTATAAAACTAATTACCAGGGAAAGTAACTATTGTGTTACTTTCATTTCATAAATTTCATATTGACTGGTGGTGGTGCTTAAGATATTGTTTGTGATTTAGTGTTTCTATAAAAAAGGGGAAAAAGCTAAAAATAATGCTGAAAAGATAACAAAACTACTACTAAGGGCTGCTACTAATAACAATATAAAATGCAGTAGGTTCATGAATATTAATCACGTTGTCTGCGTTCGCTTAAAATGATTTGCTCAAATCAAAACAGTGGCGATAATAGATGAGCGCCAGCCAATGAGATTGCCGTTTGCGCATTAGTTCCGCCTACTACCGGAGAAACCGGCAGTCCATAAAAGCTGTTTTGACAAAAAAATATCGTTTGCATGTCAATTCTGGATGGTATATAAGACTCTCTCGCTCTTTGTTTCTTTGCGTGTATGTGAGACAAAGTGACATTGTAATGGCGCATTTTATTGTCAGTAACGGTAGCAGCGTTGTAACAGGCGAAACAGTCATTCGTTTGATTACTCGTTATTGAAAAAAATAACGCTGTTCGTAACGCCGTTTATTTATAAGCCCGTTATTCCCATCATTGTTGGTTAGAACTGAAATTCACTTTTGCAGAGCACATGTTAAAGACTTTCATGAAGACACAGAGTTTAACACAAAATGTAATGCTGGTTTTTTTTAATGCTTGTTTCAGAAACTTTCAAATGGCTTGTGGTTCATGGTCCTGCTGAAGCTCCTCCCGACTCCTCTTGCAAAGTTCCTGGTGCGCACAGGCCTGGCCAATCGCCTCTCTTCCTTCTTCAGCTATGCGTCCCGCAGCCTGACGGATGTGGTGAACGAGCTCACACAGAATAAGGACCTGAGAGCTGTGATGTGCTACATCTTTGGCACCTACGGTGAGATGCTCCGGCTTTCTGACCTAATTGACAATTTGTGGTTTCATCTGTTCCCTCTGTGTTTCAAGTCATAAACCATACAGTAACTTGCAGCTACTGACCTTCTTCAGCTTTTGTGTTTGTGTTTAAACAGGTAAAATGCCTAAAGAAGCAAGCTTTTCCATGCACAGTTTGCTTTTGTGCCACTATTTGAATGGTGCTTGGTACCCGAAAGGTGGTGCGAGTGAGATCGCCTACCACATGATCCCCATCATTGAGAAAGCAGGAGGTGCAGTGCTTGTTAGAGCGCCTGTCAACCGCATACTCCTCAATGACGCTAAAGAGGCTATTGGTAACACTTCAAACATCTTCCCATTTACAGTCAATACAATTTAAATGAGACTTCAACACATTTGCGAGGATTTAATGACTGGACTGTTTCGTTGGCACCGATGCAGGTGTGAGTGTTGTAAAGGGACAGGAGGAGGTGCATGTTCATGCTCCCATAGTGATTTCAGATGCTGGAATCTTCAATACCTACGAACGTCTCCTGCCCAAAGATGTGCAGACTATGCCTGGTGAGAGAGAGCCTGTTTATTAGGGCTACTAGATGTACTTCATATTGTAGATTGTTATTATTATTACATAATGTTGAAACCTCTTTGCACTGACATTTTTTTTGTGATTCTACTGTGCAGCGATCCAGAAACAGTTGGGTATGGTGCAGCATGGAGATGGTGGTCTCAGTATTTTCATTGGTGTGGAAGGGACAAAAGAAGAGTTGGACCTAAAAGCGGACAATTACTTTATCTTCCCTGAGAACAATTTTGATGAGCTGTGAGTGCCTATTTTCTAAATAGCATGCATGTGCTTGTTCATTTCTAAACCACGGCCCACTGTAGCATCAGCACCGCTCTCATTTTGTGATCATGTCTGCTGTTCTTCCAGATTGGAGCGTTACATGAAGGGAAACAGGGAAGAATCTTCTAAAAAGGTCCCTCTTATTTTTGTGGCCTCACCATCTGCCAAAGACCCAACCTGGCCAGAAAGAAGTCCAGGTATTGAGAAAAAGAGAAGATAAACCAATGGGGTTTAAAGGATTAGTCCACTTCCAGAATAAAAATTTCCTGATAATTTATTCACCCCCGTCATCCAAGATGTTCATGTCTTTCTTTCATCAGTCGCAAAGAAATTATGGTGTTGTTTTTTTTGAGGAAAATATTCCAGGATTTTTCTCCATATAGTGGACTTCAATGGTGGCCAACGGGTTGAAGGTCTAAGGGTTCCACATGATCTCAGCCGAGGAGTAAGGGTCTTATCTAGCAAAACAAAAATTTTCTAAAAATCTTCTATACTTTTTAACCACAAATGCTTGTCTTGATCAAGCTCTGTGTCTGAGACTTCACACTATGCGTAATTTTCCACGAAAAGTCATGCGCCGTTAGTTCTTCGTCTTTGTACTTTGGTTCAAAAAGGTTAGGTAGGGCTAAAAACTCCATCTTGTTTTCTCCTCCAACTTCAAACTTGTTTGACAACATTGCTTCTTTTGTAAAGGCCGTTTGACTGTACACGTTCACTTTGTCGGTACTCCCGGTTACATCACACATGACCTTTCCAACGATTCCAACTTCCATCCCAGCCAAGAAAGAAGGATCTTATCTAGCGAAACGGTTATTTAAAAAAAAAAAAAAAAAAAAAAAATACAATTTATGTACTTTTTATCCTCAAAAGCTTGTGAACTCTGTGTATTCCGGTTCAATACAGTTAGGTTAAAAAGTATATAAATTGTCAATTTTTGTAGAAAGTAACTGATTGTTTTGCTAGATAAGACCGTTCTTCCTCTGCTGGGATTGTTTAGAGCCCTTTGAAACTGCATTTTGGAAGTTCAAACTCGGGGGCACCATAGAAATCCATTATATGGAGAGAAATACTGAAAATGTTTCCTCAAAAAACATTTCTTTACGACTGAAGAAAGAAAGACGTGAACATTTTGGATGATATAGGGGTGAGTAAATTCTCAGGAAATGTTTATTCTTGAGTGAACTAATCCTTTAAGATTTTTGCCATGTGATCACAAGTGGACAAAGCTGTGAATGTAGCTTGTCCACTTTTCACAACGTTTTTAAAGGTTCTCCACTAAAATATCTGACACTTCTGTTTGATACATCATATCTGTGGTTAAATCAAAATCTGAATATGCTTTGCCTACAGGTAAATCCACTGTGACTGTTGTTAGCTTTGCTAACTATGCATGGTTTGAAGAATGGAAAGATGACAAAGTGAAGAACAGAAGCATAGATTATAAGGAGCTGAAGGAGGCGTTCATCAATAACATATTAGAGACAGTGATTGAGATCTTTCCTAAGATCAAGGACAGGGTATGAGCTCTCTAAACTGGGTATAAACAGGGGGGTCCTGCCCTTGTCTTGTATTATATGCACTTTTTGTGTTTTTTCTTTCTCTCTCTGTAGATTGAATATGTGGATGCAGGCACCCCAATCACAAATCAGCATTACATTGGCGCTCCTAAAGGAGAGATCTATGGTATTGATCATGGTATTCCTCGATTCGATGTTGAATTAAACGCCACCATCAGACCACAGACGCCTATCAAAAACCTCTTCCTCACAGGTGAGTTTTGTATGCCTTCCAAAAGTTGATTTTAAGATAAATTCCATGCATCAACATGTTTTTGTTTTAGCTGATAGTACCTAATGTTTAAAAGAATGAATGGGCAAAGTGCTCTGGTTTTTCCCCTTTCTCTTTTAAATCTGGACTTTGCTTACAGGTCAGGATGTAATGTTGTGTGGCTTTGCTGGAGCACTGGCAGGAGCACTGACGTGTGGTTCTGTCCTCCTGAATCGTAATCTTCACCTGGATGCCATTGGTCTCGCCAAGAGAGTCAATAATGGCAATAACAAGAAGAAAGTCTAAGTATTTGTAACACGTAATGTTCATAAGAGGTATCAGATATGGCTCTGGAGAAGAAGAAACTTTAAGAACAAAAAAGAACAACTGCATTGCCTCATAATTATGCACTACTGTATTTGTACCTAATCATTTTAAAACTCCTTTATTGGCAAAGTGTTTACCAAGTGCCTTACTGAACTCAACTATACACTGAAATACTATAATTGAAACTCAACTATACACTAATTCCAAATCTAGTTTTTTAATGCACTTAAAAAGGGAAACAAATCAGATTTAGTTGATTTAATTTAAATGGTTTTATTGTAACCTGCAAAATAATGCAGAGGTTTCCCATTAACCTTCTTTTTGAATGGTTTATTGTGTTAAAAGCATAAGACATGCTTCCCACTATATAATGTGGGTGTTTTGTAACTATGAACTGAAATTTTAGTTGCACTTAAATTTGATTTATTATTGTGGATCTAGGCCTGTATGTCTGTATAAAAGGATTACATGCATCTTTCTCAAATGATATATTTGAGACACTGTATGATGATGCCATGTGCGTTTTGCTGCCTTTTTATGTTGTAATATTTCAGACTGGTATAAATAAGCCTATAAGTGTGTTTATTAATACAAAATGGATGCTTGTGCATACTGAATAAATATGTTAATTTCATCAACAAATCACTGTGTGGGGTGTATCTGGGTTTAAATCTGTGGCTTAAAGTCAAGTCTCAAAATGGCAGATACTGTGTTTGATAAACATCTGTTTTCTTATTAATATAATTTGTTATCTACCTAAAAATGATCTGATCTGAAATGAAATTGTTGAAAATTACATTTAAAATATATGTCTAAGGTCACTACAAGGTATAGGTATTAATATAAGCAGGGTTTTTAAAATTATACAACATCAGATTTATTTTTGCTGACATTCACAGTGTATAGATGTACATCGTTTCACATGAGAATGCGTTTTCTTAAATAGTTCACATGAAATAGGGGATATCCAGACAAACTCCTCAGCTGTTCATTGGTTGGTTTTCCAGATGCAAATCTCACACCCCTGCAGGTTGCGAGGTTTTATTGAAATCATGGCAAACAACGCATATTGATCGGTGTCATTGATCCGGATTGGCAGACAATCGTTTTCCTGCTGAAGAGGTTTTGGATGACACTGATAGAAAAGGTAAGTTAAGTTTAACTTAACTACAGTTTTACATCTTAGAAAGAGCGTTTATCATAGCCATATGAACACGTTCCACAACGTGCACGTTTACCGCGGTATTAATTAGGATAAACTGTCAATAAACACCAATTTATCGCGTGATATATATCCATGTGTTATTGATAAATCTCGTTTCACCGATGATGGCATCTCAACTTGGGTCTCTTGACGGTAAGTGGAAAGTCATACATACAAGTTCCAATTAATAAATCAAGTCCGATTAAATAATCTCAGTAAACCTATATGCAAATTTTTACAATGTTTACAAACAAATTTAATGTCAACGGGATGTCCTTCTTAATTTTTTAAAAAATAAATCAACACATATACTTCTATTATATTTATGTAATTATTATATCTATTAACTAACTTATTTAATTTTACAGTTAATTTAAGTCATACTGTCCAAGTGCCATGTGCCTGCGAGTTTTACAAAGCTCTGTCCGATTTTCTTAATCTGTTTATTCAGCACCCAATGACTTTTGTCTCTTGCAGTGATACGGTCTGACAGATAGTTCTGCTTCTAAACATGGATGACAGCTGTTGGGAGAGCTCAGATTATGAAATCTTGGCAGAAATCGGCCAGGGCGCATACGGGAAAGTGTACAAAGCCAGGGAGAGGCGCGGGCAGCAGCGCCTTATAGCGGTAAAGAAACTGAACATCCCCGAAGAGCCTGAGTCTGGCATCCCTCAGTTCGTTATTCGAGAAGTGGCTCTTCTGCGGAAAATAGAGCACTTCAACCATCCGAACATAGTCAAGTGAGTATGGAAACCGTCAAAAATGCTACATACGTTTTGAACAGCATAGTGAATTGTATTATGACTCTTCTCCTCAGGTTGCTGAATGTATCAGCTGGATGGCAGAACCAGAAGTTTGACCTGACGTTGGTGTTTGAGTATATCGATCAGGATCTGAAAACATTTCTCAGCAGAGCGTCAGAAAAAGGCCTGGCCAGGGACAAAATCAAGGTTTTGACTTTGCCCCATCTCTCATGGCACTTAATCTTTCATATGTGACCCTGGACCACAAAAACAGTCATAAGTCGCACAAGCATATTTGTAGCAATAACCAACAATGCACTGTATAGGTCAAAATTGCAAAAATAGAAAAAAAAAATATATATAAAAATAATACAAAAATATTAAAAATATAGTAAAATATTTCACAATTTTACTGTTTTTGCTGTGCTTTGAGCCAAATAAGTACAGGCTTGGTGAACAGAAGAGACCTCTTAAATAACATTAAAACTCTTACTGTTCAAAAACTTTTGACTGGAAGTACAGTACTGTCTGGAATGACATGAAGAAACAGAACAAACTGAGACAGACTAAATCCAGAAGAACTGTGGCAACATCTCCAAGATGTTTCAAGTAACCTACCTGCAAAGCTACCTGAAAACTTATGCGCAAGTGTACCTAGGGCAAAAGCTGTTTTAAACGCAAATATGGTTTACCAAATGTTGATTTAATTTAGTTAATAGAAGTTAATTGATAAAATCTATTTATGGCATTATTTTTGACAGCATCCTCATTTTACAGCATTTTTACACAAGTGCCTAAAACATTTAACAGTACTTTGCAGGTAGGTTTCTAAAAGCATCTTGGAGATGTTGCCACAGTTCTTCTGGATTTAGTCTGTCTCAGTTTGTTCTGTTTCTTCATGTCATTCCAGACAGACCGGATGATGGTCAGATCAGATCTCTGTGTGGAGCACTGGCTGTTGTCAGACTCCTTGTGCAAACAAAAATCCCACTGGATTATTACAATTAATGGCAAAATGAATGTTTAGAAATGTAAACTGATATTTCCTACTGACACACTACAGCAAAAGATATAAATAACTGATTTAAAACCATTTTTTTGTTGGTGAAAATACACCAGTACTGTATATATATTAAAAATACCAGGATGAAAAAATGCCATACATTACATGAATTTGAAAAGCTTTAGAATTTGATGAATATGATGGTTTCTTCTGAATTATTTTTGACTTTTGAATATAAAACTTTGCTAAGATAATAAACAGATTAATAATGTAAATTGCAATATCAGAAAAATGTGGGTATTCAATAGAATAAATTAGTAATAGTGGAAACCAGGGCTAATTTTTTGAAAAGCAATTTCTGTACAGACATGCCTAAAACTTTTTGCTACAAAAAATTCATTGTACACTGACACCGTTATAGCCCATGAATGAAGATACAGTTCTTTAAATGTACATAGGACTTTGGTGACAACAAGTGGTAGCTTATTGTCAGACTGTAAGGGTTAAATTAAAAACTAGAGCATAGTGTTTTTCTTCTCTCTTCATATAGGATGTGATGCGTCAGCTGCTCAGTGGACTTGACTTCCTCCACACTAACACTGTGATTCACCGTGACCTGAAGCCAGACAATGTGCTTGTGAGCAGTCGAGGGGAGGTCAAGATTGCAGACTTCGGTTTAGCCAGGATATATACATATCATATCGCCCTCACCCCATGTGTATGCAGCTCAGATCCATATTCACAGTAATATGTATAGTACTAGTGAACTCCTCCATGTGATGTATTTGTATTTGTGTGTGTGTGTAGGTTGTCACTCTGTGGTACAGGGCTCCAGAGGTCCTGCTGCAATCCAGTTACATGTCTTCAGTGGATATGTGGAGTGCTGGCTGCATCTTTGCAGAGCTCTTTCTGTTAAGGTAAGAGCAAAACCGAGCTCAGACAGACATACACTACCAGTCAAAAGATTTTTAATGTTTTTTTTTTCTCTTCTGCTCACCAAGCCTGCATTTATTTGATCCAAAGTACAGAAAAAACAGTAAAATTATGAATTTTTTTTACTATTTAAAATAACTGCTTTCTGTTTGAATATTTTTTAAAATGTAATTTATTCCTGTGATCAAAGCTTAATGTTCAGCATCATTACTCCAATCTTCAGTATCACATGATTCTTCAGAAATCATTCTAATATGCTGATTTGCTGTTTAAGAAGCATTTTTTGTTATTATTTTTATCAATGTTTAAAACAGTTGAGTACATTTTTTCAGGATTCTTTGATTAATAGAAATATCCAAAGAAAGATCAGCATTTATCTGAAATAAAAGCTTTTATAACATTATACGCAACACCACAACACCAAAGCTTGGAATCAGTATTTTTTTTTTCTTTTTGGAAAGAAATGATTAATACTTTTATTTAGCAAGGAGGCTTTAAATTAATCAAAAGTGATGATAAATACATTTATAATGTTACAAACGATTTCTATATCAGATAAATATTGTTCTTCTGAACTTTCTATTCATCAAAGAAACCTGAAAAAATTCAACTCAGCTGTTTTCAACATAATAATAATACTTAACGTTTATTTAACAGGAAATCAGAATATTAAAATGATTTCTGAAGGATCACATGACTGGAGTAATGATGCCAAAAGTTCCGCTTTGAAATCACTGGAATAAATCAAATTTTAAAATACATTCAAACAGAAAACAGTTATTTTAAATAGTAAAAATAAATAAATAAATTTAAATGTTACTGTTTTTGCTATACTTTGAATCAAATAAATGCAGGCTTGGTGAGCAGAAGAGATTTCTTTAAAAAACATTAAAAATCTTACTGTTCAAAAACTTTTGACTAGTAGTGGACGCTACCGCTCCAAAGTTTGGGTTCAGTGAGATTTTTATTTATTTATTTATTTATTTTTAAAAAAATTATAGTTTTATTCAGCAAGGACTCACATTTTATCATTGTGAAGCAATCTGTTGACATAGGCCTAATTTAAACTTTAACAAAGTGACAGTTAAATCTGCATTAAAAGTCAAATGACTTTTCTAATTCTGAGATGATGTTTTATCTTAATCCCTGACCTTTTCTGCAGGCCTTTGTTTTGTGGATTCACAGAGATCCAGCAGCTGCAGAAGATCTTTGAGTGAGTCAAAATACCTCTGCATAAGAACTACACCTTTTTATGGTCATTTGTGGTCCTGCATGTTCTCTTTCTATCAGGGTAATTGGATTACCAGGTGAGGAGGACTGGCCCATAGAAAGCCCCATCTGCTACAGCCCTTCTTGGGCTGAGAAAAAGCCTACAAAACAACTACTGCCCAGTCTCGCTCATGAAGAGAATGACCTGCTGTCTGTAAGTGTTACTCATTTGATCCTATTTGGATAGAGAGTTCAGTGACTGGTACTTAAAATACACACTTCCATTTCCACACAGCAATTTTTGACTTTCAATCCAGCTCACCGCATCTCGGCCTGCAGAGCTTTAGCCCACCCTTTCCTGGCAGACCGCAACAGTGAAGATGAATGACAAATGAGTCTGACAGAAGAGGGCGGGGTCACATGATAAGACAGGCTCCTCCTACCCAGTCAAGGGTGCACTGAGAAATATTCTGTTAGATTGATATTTTTATAATGGAGTAAAGTGCAGCACCTTAACCTGTAGATCACAGTTAGTTTCTAATGAAACAAAATTTCTGGTGGAAATTGACCGTTTTACTGATACTGTTAAAAAGAAAACAAATACTCAATATATCCACCTTATTCGTGTGTTGACAGTGGTGAGGAGTGAGAATTTGTCTTTTTCACTTGTTGCACACTTGGTTGTCTAACAGGTAAGTTGGATGTTTCCAGTTAGGTACAAAGTTGTTTATGAAAACTGACTTTTATTGATGTTTTTGTGCCTTTTTTTCTGTTTGTTTTGGCATCAATTGAACGTGTTTACTAATTTTTAATCGCATGCAGTGTTTTGAGTTCTGAGCAAATTGTTTGAAGTTTTTATGTTTTCTGTTCCAGATGAATTTGTGGAAAATAAACTACAGCCAAAAGTGGCTGTTTGTTATTAAATAAGCTGAGATATTTAAGCGTAGTTATGACATTATGACCTTTCAAATAAATACAATTAAATTTGTAATTGAATGCATTTGACCATTTTCTTTATACTGACACTTCAGTAAAGAAATTGCAGTTTTAATGTTGTTGCCACCTTTCTTCTTGATCCCCAGTTCTGTTCGATTAATCTAACGCAATTAGTGAAGAGCTAAGATGACCACAAGTTTCTTGCTGAAGGTGGCCACTGGGAGGCACTCATAAAGTATATTTGCACATGGTTTATTTTTTATACAATAGCACATGACCATAAATTGGCTCATTCACATGGAATAACATCTGCCATTCCCAAGAAATCTAATGCAGAGGGGTCAGCGAGTTCATTAATTATTTACACTGAATTTTTTTTCCATTTAGTTTAAAATTAAAAGCCATCTCAAATTTCTGTTCATCTGGCCCTCGTTCATTCCAGCAGTACCAGTGGTTTTGCATTTACTGTCGCCTGGACTTTAGTTTGTTTACTAACAAACTACCTTGTTTTTTCCTTGTAAACTCCGTCATGTGATGTCAACATAATGGCGACCATGAGTGGGCGACCCGCTCCATGTAGAACGCAACGGCTTTTGCTTCATTATCTCTTGAAGATGCTTTTAATATGATCATGTGTAAAACTTTTTAATTAGCAAAAATGACTCAGTGCGACCTTAAGTGGTTGTTTAATAAACTGAGCTGTTGCCCCTTACAATGGAATGTTGCCCTAGTCATGGGGGTATTTTTATCTCTCTCTCTCTCTCTCTTTCTCTCTCTCACTCATCACACACACACACACAAACCCTAAAAGGGCTTTGCACACTTTCTCATTGGCCATTGGGGTGGTGTGTGTGTGTGTGTGTGTGTGTGTGTGTGTGAGTGAACCTGTCAGAGCTGATCCGAGCGCACAGCTGATCCACCCACAGACCGAGTAAGTACAGTCATTCATTTCTGCCGTTACATTTATCACGAGTTTTAAGAATAACAGCAGTCAGTTTTTCCTGTTGTGAAACTTAACGACAAAAGGATCGACTTCTGAGTTCATTTCATAAAGTTGCTTAGTCAGCGCTAAACATTTCAGTGACGTTAGTGTCTTTCGAAACTCGCACGCTGCATTTTGCTTGAAGACCATATGGGCATTAATTGTGTTGCGGATCTTTAGTGTATGAAATGAGTGAAATGTTATATCTGCTTCACTGTTCTGCTCACTAGATATCTGCTTACTTGTACCTATTTTCAGCGCTGCAAACGCACCTGTACACCTCAAACTCAATAACCCACTTCATTTTTTTTTATGGCACGATCACGATCAAAAAAATTCAAATGACTTAGCCATTTGTTGATTTAACAGAATCATTTGTCTATGCTGAGCATTATTTTCATACTGTGGTCGTCTGCATTTTCTCACCAGAACTTGATAAGCAGCATGATTACTGTTGATTCAGTGATTAATGTAACACATTGCTTGAAGTTTTACATATGATGCATATAAATGCATTCTGCATGCATAATGCCATAATGCTTTATAATACATCTTAATCAGTTGTATATTTTTAATGAATAAATGTAACCTCAGATATAGTACAGTCCATTTTTTAGAATAAAATATGTATTTTAGAATAAAATCAGCATTCAGCTGTGTTTTATCATTATTCCCTCTAAAGGTGTTAATTACACGGTCTGCAGATATTTATAATAATTCATTGCATTTTACAGCTGAGGTCAAAAGTTTACATACACCTTGCAGAATCTGCAAAATGTTCATCATTTTACCAAAATAAGAGGGATCATACAAAATGCTTGTTGATTTTTTAGTACAGACCTGTATAAGATATTTCACATAAAAGATGTGTACATATAGTCCTCAAGAGAAAATAATAGCTGAATTTATAAAACCTGACCCTGTTCAAAAGTTTACATACACCTGATTATTAATACTGTGTTGTTACCTGAATGATCCACAGTTTTTTTTTTATTTAGTAATAGTTGTTCATGAGTCCCAGAAAAATCCTTCAGGTCCCACAGATTCTTGGTTTTTCAGCATTTTTGTGTATTTGAACCCTTTCTAACAATGACAGTATGACTTTGAGATCCATTTTTTCACACTGAGGACAACTGAGGGACTCATATGCAACTATTAAGGTTCAAATGCTCACTGATGCTCCAGAAAGAAAAAACATTGGGGTGAAAACATTTTGAATTTGAAGATCAGGGTAAATTTAACTTATTTTGTGTTCTGGGTAAAATGTAAGTATCTTCTGTAGCTTCTGAACGGCAGTACTTAATGAAAAAAATACATGATATTTAGCAAAGTAAGAAAAATGTACACATCTTCATTAAAAAATGTACACCCCTGGCTCTTAATGCATCGTTCTTCCTTCTAGAGCATCAGTGAGTGTTTAAACCTTCTGTAGTAGTTGCATATGAGTCCCTCAGTTGTCCTCAGTGTGAAAAGATGGATCTCAAAATCATACAGTCATTGTTGGAAAGAGTTCAAACACACACAAATGCTGAAAAACCACAGAATTTGTGGGACCTGAAAGATTATTAACTGTTCAGGACAAACAAGGGACTCATGAACAACTATCACAAAAAAAACAAAACAAAAACGGGATCATTCAGGTAACAAAACAGTATTAAGAATCAAGTGCATGTAAACTTTTGAACAGGGTCATTTTCAGAAATTCAACTGTTATTTTCTCTTGTGGGCTATATGTGAACATCTTTTATGTAAAATATCTTATTCAATATACATACAATATTCTGCAAGGTGTATGTAAACTTTTTGACCTCAATTATATGTGTATTATAAGAGCTTTTGAATACTGCTGTAATATATGTGCAGGCTTAAAATAAAGTCTTACAGGTTATTATTATTTTATTACTAATCATTGTTGCTGTTTATTATTATTAGAAGCTGTGCGTGACAATTACCAGTGAAGGATAATGAACATTATGGGAATACTGTAGGTCCATGAATTGTGTCTTATAAATTCTTCCTTTCCGGCCTGCCGTGAGGTTATGATTTAGTCTTTGTGTCTGTAGTGTGTGTGTGTGTAGTTCAGGTATACCCTACATTACAGGGACAACATTTACCCACAAAGATGGCACTATCCAAAATCCTTGTCCTTGTGGGGACATTTTTTGGTCCCTGATGAAATCAGCTTATAAATCATACAAAATTAAGTTTTTTGAATATCTAAAAATGTAGTTTTTTTTAAGGGTAGGGTTAGTGCAAGGGGATGGAAAATACAGTTTGTACAGTATGAAAATCTTTACACCAGTAGAACGTCCCCATAAAGAATAAAAACATATGTGTGTGTGTGTGTGTGTGTGTGTGTGTGTAAGGGTTATGACTCATCTAGCTTGTGACCTATTGGTTGTGTGAGTATAACCAAGGTCAAAAGCTATGTAATTTCTGTCATCCACTGCCACTATTTGTTTATTTGCTATATTCATTCTGTTCCTGGTTTAGTATCTTAAACATCTTGTTGTTGTACCGTTTACCACTTGTCTTAAGACTATTACTATGTCTGTCATGATGGTGTTAAATATAACCGTGACATTGCATTACCTGATCATAGCTCAGGATGGGGGCTACAAATGCTGGAATCCCATCACGGTTGTAGCTGTAAGTCCATGAACTTACTTTACTCTGTGACGTAACAGAGCACAATGACATGTAATAGGATGTGTCTTGTAGTAGAATGCCTTTAGCAAACAGAGTCTTTAAAATAGTCATATCAATCTTTCTTGTACTAGACATTCACACTTTTTTTTTTTTTTTTTTTGCATTTACTCCTTCAACCATTTGATTATGATTGATTTGACAAATATGTACACACACACACACCATAGATGTAATGATATACTGTATTTTTTATCACCTTATCTCATCCCTGCAGTTTTCTGTAAATTATATTTATTTTGTAATACCCATGTGATTATACACATTATTTATTTATTTATTTAAGCACACACACAAACACTGTTGGTTACATACACCAGCAGGTGGTGACAAGTTACTGTAGGTGGCATTCAGATGACACAGACTCTTTATGAATGAGTCATTGAATCATTACCTCAACCAATTTGTTCAAAAATACTAAACTGTTCAGGAAAAATACACTAGAGTGTGTTGAAACGGATCTGCTGTGGCTTAGTTTGGAGGCTTTATGGTTGGAAAAGCATAAACAGATAAACTGACAATTATGTGTCTAAAATGTAAGTTTTGCAATACTAGCTTCTTATTTATTGAACTGTTTATTGTTAGCTGTTTCGCTTTGTAGGTGCCATTGGCACAGTTTAAAACACAAGACACAGCATACTAAATCTCACCTGCTGTAAGCACTTTGGCAGTTAATAAACCATTTAATTGACGTCTGATGATCTCAAATGCATCTTGTATTACTTGTTTTTTTTCTGGCACAAGCCTTGAACTCTTATTATTATTATATAATGAGATTTGACAATCTAATGCAGCTGGGTTGTTGTGAGTCAGCCACCAATTCGGAAAACACACCTTCCATAAGCCTGGTGTAGTACAATTAATCCAACAGCTATTAAGCAAGATAAGCAGCGTGTGCTGAGAATACCTCAGTCATGTCTGGTGAATCGTGAACGCTGGTGTCTGTGTGGGGGTTTGTTTGCATATGTCTGTGCTCAGCACATGTCCATGCCAGATAGAGTTACTGGATTAAGGACTGATGAGTCTAACTGATCCCAAGCGTCAACTAGCCACTACGGTGCCTTTCCTACCCGTATCCTCAAACTCCCTCTCACGTGATTCGCTCTGTCATCATCCTACTGTCTCTAGTGTAACGGCTTTGTTTGGTTGCTCACTGCTGGATGCTGTGCAGGGACATCATTATTACTGAGATAAACCATGTATTTAAAAACCACTCAGCTAATATAAAAGTAAGGGAAAATACATAAAATGTAAGTTTTACGCAAAGCCGTAAGTTAATAATATGAAAGCAAAGATGTTGTTAAATGCACATAGAAGTATTGAGCAGTATTATTTTTTACACAAATATTAATTGTTTTAGATGTTTAGATGTTTAAAATAGTTTTTGCTCTCTTGATCTGAGACTCTTACCAGGGGTCATAACGTGGCTAAGCTTGTTAAACCTCTCAGGCAAATCACTCTCAGACAAGACATGACTCTCACACTCACTATAGAAAGAACATGGCAATGCTGCTGGAGATTCTGTCTAGTAATGTAAGTCTTAAGAGGTTTAAGCTATTATTAGATTAGTTTTGACAACAGCCTTTATCAGCCTTTATTATAATTTAATTAGTAATTAATAGTCTTTCCTCTAGGTTGAACAGTGGAGGTGCCAGCAATGGGTTTGTGGGTTTTATTACCAGGGAAAACAAGAACTGATAAAATGTAAATGCATAATTTGCATGCGGTGTGAGTTGATTTAGATTAAAGTGTTTGCTAAATGCATAACTGTTCATTTTTAATGCAATACTGAACAGGATCTTCAGGTATATACTGCCGTTCAAAAGTTTGGGATCAGTAGGATTCTTAAAGGAGAAGTCCACTTCCAGAACAACAGTTTACAAATAATTTACTCACCCCCTTGCCATCCAAGATGTTCATGTCTTTCTGTCTTTAGTCGTAAAGAAATTATGGTTTTTGAGGAAAACATTTCAGGATTTTTTTCTATATAATGGACTTCAATGGTGCCCCGATTTTGAACTTGCAAAATGCAGTTTAAATGCAGCTTCAAAGGGCTCTAAATGATCCCATCCACGGAAGAAGGGTCTTATTTAGCGAAACGATCGGTCATTTATTTCTAAAAAATAAAATTGTGTATACTTTTTAAGCACAAAAGCTTATGTAGCACTAGCTCTAAGATGCTTGTTCACGACGCTACATACTGCGAAACATGTCGAAAGGTCACACGCGACGTAGGCGGAACTGCAGACCCAGTGTTTACAAAGCGAATGTGCAAAGACTAAAGTGGAAGTAAAAAGTCAAACGCTGTTTACAAACAAAAAGGTACAACAATGTCGGACGATTCTGAAGTTGTAGGAGAAAATGAGAAGGAGTTTTTCGCCATACTCTACCTTTCTGAGTCGGAGTACACAGATGATGAACTTAGACGTGATTCCATAGTACGTAGCGCCATGGACGTGCATACTAGAGCTAGTGCTAAGCTTTTGAGCTTAAAAAAAATGACGGATCACTTTTCTAGATAAGACCCTTCTTCCTCGGATGGGATCGTTTAGAGCCCTTTGAAGCTGCATTTAAACTGCATTTTGGAAGTTCAAAATCGGGGCACCAATGAAGTCCATTATATGGAGAAAAATCCTGAAATGCTTTCTTCAAAAACCATCATTTCTTTACGACTGAAGACAGAAAGACATGAACATCTTGGATGAGTAAATTATTAGTAAATTGTTGATCTGGAAGTGGACTTCTCCTTGGTTTTTGAAGACGTGCTTATCAAGGCTGTGTTCATTTGATCAAAAATATTATTGCGACGTAAAACAATGTTTTTCTATATTAATTTATAGAAAAACATTGTTTTACGTCGTAATAATATTTCACAATATGACATTTTTTTCTGTATTTTTGATCAAATGAACACAGCCTTGTGTTCTTTTCTAACAATGTAAATCTGTGCTATCACTTTATATTAATTTAACACATCAATATAAAGTGATAGCACAGATTTACATTGTTAGAAAAGATTTATATTTTGAGTAAATGCGGTTCTTTTTAACTTGTTATTCATCAAAGAATCCTGAAAAAAGAATCAGCTTGCAAAAAAATATTTGGCAGCACGACTGTTTCCAACATTGATAATTGTAATAATAAATCAGTATTTTAGAATGATTTCTGAAGGATCATGTGACTGGAATAACAGCTGATGAAAATACAGCTTTGCATCACAGGAATAAATTATATTTTAAAGTTTATTAAAATATAAACCATTATTTGACATTGTAATAACATTTTTTGCAATATTACTGTTTTTTCTGTATTTTTGATCAAATAAATACAGCCTTGATGACCATAAGAGACTTCTTTAAAAAACATTACAAGTCTTACTGATCCCAAACTTTTGAGCGGTAGTGTATATATATACAGTTGATGTTATATGTAAAAGTTAGTACATTAAAAACATTTACTGTCTAGACTATTTTTCAGTATAGCTCATATAACAGACTCCTACTATTTAACTTTTAGTTAAATAGTTAAAGTTAAAGTGATAGTCCATCCAAAAATGAAAATTGTGTCATCATTTTCTCACCCTCATGTCCAAACCTGTATGAGTTTCTTTCATCTGTTGAACACAAAAGAGGAATGCTGGAAACCAAACAGTTGCTAGTAGCCATTGACTTCCATAGTGTTTATTTACTATGGAAGTCAATGGCTACCAACAATATTCTTTTGTTCTTAACAGAAGAAAGAGATTCATACAGATTAGGAATGACATGAGGGTGAATAAATGATGACAGAACTTTTATATTTGACTGAACTATGCCTTTAAATGCATCAACCTGTGATTTCCACTATTGAAAGATTACAATAGTTAAGGTACATTTAAAACACAGTTTTTTCCTTTGCGTTTTTGAAAAGTTTTGTGTACGGACTACAACATTGTCAAAACTCTTCCAGTTCCACAAAAAAAAAAGCCTAAAAATGCGGTATTATGCATGCCAGCCCATTAGTCACTGTACAAAAAAAGTGTTGATGTCACTTGGTAATGAAACAATACATGCCTGCGCACATGCGCATTCCTATAGACTGAACACGTAATATGCATACATATGACATCACCGTTTTCACACGCATTTTCATAGTTTACACTGAGACGATAATGATATTGTTCTCAAAAACTTGCACTTTAAACCTGTTTTCAAAAGTTTGTGTTTTCAGGCTTTCTAAACACAATAGTCATGTAGATGAATAGGCAAGACGCATAAAAAATGTTTTCCAGGTTTGGTTGAGAATGGTGTCGTGTAAACAGTCCCTTAGAGTTTTTGGAGGAAGAACACTATTACATCATATTATATTATGAGTGCAGTAGAACCAGGTTTCTAAAACACCATATAAGGCTCGCTGGGTGAAGTGGTACCCCATTCTGTGCTGTAGTATCTCTGCTCTGTTGTTATACTGGGCCTATTGTGTTTTACTTGTGAGAGGATCTGGCAGAATGCTGATGCTTTCAGTTTGCTTTTTTAGGAGCAGAGGAGCCCCTACAAATACACACATGCACACACACACTCATAACTGTTCTTTAACAGACTAAACTTCAAGATTGTAACCAGTCATTACTAGATATTTCCATTTTAAAAACTATTCTTAACACTTTCAAAGGGTTTATTTAAAACATGAGTAATGGGTAATTATAGTTCAGTCTCATCGCCAATTTTAGTGTGTCCTTATACACACACACACACAATGGTACATTCCCTGCAGCAGCTCTCTTGGAGGGCTCCCATGGGTCGACCATCCACCACATGCCAGGTCCATGTTATATGGCTGATAACATGATGATGTCATTATTTATGTATGAGTAAAGCTGTTTGTGTTGTTATGGCAGCTTGGTGACTAGGTAACCACATTTGTGTGATCATGAATGATAATTTAGAAAGGCATGTTCTGAACGGTGCTGTTTGTGTGATTTTATTTATTACAGCTGAGCTGTGACTAACAAGGTGATGGCTTACAGTCTCTTTTCACACCAGATGCATTAGCTCCACTTGTTCTTCAGATTCCTCAGGTTATTGTTTGGAAATTACTGTCTTTACTGTATGTGTGGGTTCCCAGAGAGACAAAAAATGTAACAACAATAGCCATTTATAAATCAAATATTAAATCAAATAGTTTTGCCCTCAAATATGTTCTTCTGACCACCATTTTTTTATTTATTTGGTAACACTTTACAATGTGTTGTTTATTAACATTAGTTAATGTATTAACTAACATGAACAAACAATGAACAACACATTTATTACACTATTTATTAATCTTTGTTAATGTTAGTTAATAAAAATATAGTCATTCATTGTTCATGTTAGTTCACAGTGCATTAACTAATGTTAACAAACACAACTTTTGATTTTAATAATGCGTTAGCAAATGAAATTAACATTAACTAAGATTAATAAATGCTGTAGAAGTATTGTTCATTAGTTTATGTTAACTGATGTAGTTAACTAATGTTAACTAGCGAAACTTTGTGATGTGTTACCATTTATTCTTTTTCGGTAACACTTTACTAAAAGCCTTTATGTATAATGCACTATAAAGGGTTATTAAAGGGTATAATGCATTATAATTATTCATAATATTTATTGTAATACATTATATTTTTCATAAATAATTATGACTGAATTTATAATGGATATTATAACAATGAACTGATAAGTGTTATAATATATTATGGTTACAATATATATATATATATATATATTTTTTTTTTTTTTTTTAGTAAAGCTTATATTCAGCAAGGAATTAAATTGATAAAAAGTTATGGTAAAGACATTTACAATTTTACAAAAGCTCGGTTGAACTTTCTATTCATCAGAGAATCCTGATAAAAATGATCACAGTTTCTACAATAATATTAACCACCAACAACAGTTTTCAACATTGATAATAATAAGAAATGTTTTAGCAGCAAATCAGCATCATGTAACACTGAAAACTGAGTAATGATGCTGAAAATTCAGCTTTGCCTCAGGAATAAATTACAAATGATTTTAAAATATACATTTTAAATTGAAATGATGTCTTAATATTACAGTTTTTACTGTGTTTTTGATCATATAAATGCAGCATTGGTGTGCATAAGAGAATCTTAACCACTCCACTTTTGAACAGCTGTGTATTTTATTTTATTTTATTTTATTTTATTTTATTTAGCTATTACAAAGTTAATGGGGTCTTTAAAGATATCAGATACACATTTAACAAGCACTAATTAGCTTCATCATTTTATGCGGTGTGGTATGTTATGTAGGCTGTTTTTATTTTCAGTAGAGATCATTGTAGGACTTGTAAGTTTTATGTTCGACTCTCTGTTATTTATTTAAATATGCAGTAGTATAGTAACGATATAGCAGTGAACTTGCTGAGACTGAAATATACTAAAATACCCCTGTGTTGGGTGTTGATGGATCAGCTTGTCTGATGAATGGCTTACCCTCAGAGACTGCTGAGTTGAGCTGCACTTCAGAGGTGTAGAGTGTCAAGAGGAGTTTCCCAAATGCAGGAGCTCAGCAAAGCATATCATGGAGCACACTTACACAGATATTTAAAGGGAAATGCTAGTTTTACAGGTAGGTCTATAGCCTTGCATAGACTGAGAAATGAAAACGTTATGTGTGAGATAATTGTTGAATGAACTTCTTGTCGTGTTCTCCTGTTCAACACCTCTGTATGTCAAGCATATGACTACATCTGTTTTAATAGAGAACTCTTTTATTTGTTTTTCAACAGTGCCGTGTCCTCAGGGGAGTAGTCAGGATGGTACATATGATTAGAGGAACCTGCTGTAATTTGAGCTTTTAATCAACCAAACTTTCTTCAGTTGTGACTCCACCCTTGTTTTTCCCAATTGAGGTGTTGATATCATCTTAACCGCACACCAGGAATTATTCTCCCTGCTTCAGACATCCAAAGCGAGTTAATGATATGGACAAAATGGAAAGTGTAGCCCAGGAGTCCAGAGCTGAACGGATAGCTCGCTACAAAGCAGAGAGACGCAGAGAGCTGGCCGAACGTTACGGCAGCCAGGAAGAGGAGCTTCCATCTAAGTGGTCGAGAAGAGAGAGGGAAGGACGAGGCGTCCGTGACTCTACCTATGCGGATAAGTCTGCTTCAGGAGGAATGAATGGAGGGATGGGGAGGAATGGACGGACGCCACTGGAAGAAAGGCCTGCTTCTGCAAAGATCTCTAATGGGTGTAGGGTGAATGCCCACGGAGAGAACACACACCAAAGCAGGTGAGCTTTCCTGGGGCTTTGTAACATACAAAGATTTGAGACATTCCTATCAGCCTCATCATTTAAATTATATTGGAAATATTAAGTGAAAATGAACTTATTTACGTTCCTGAAACACATTCCTGACATTAATTGCAAGGAGGGAGTTATGGAAAATCATCTGCAAATATTTAGGCTGATCACACAGGACTTCCAGCTTTGAATATATTCTAATTCCCACTAGGTTTTGCAATATTTCCCTGTGCACTAAAAAATATTTAGGCCTAAATTATTTAAATTTGAATTACACTACCAGTCCAAAGTTTTTGGACAGTAAGATTTTTAATGTTTTTTTTTAAAAGTACAAAACAGTAAAATTTTGAAATATTTTTGCAATTTAAAATAACTGCTATCTATTTTAATATATTTTAAAATGGAATTTATTCTTGTGATTTCAAAGCTGAATTTTTAGCATCATTACTAGAGTCACATGATCATTCAGAAATCATTCTAATATTCTGATTTGCTGCTCAAAAAACTGAATTTTTAGTAGAATTTTTTCAGCTTTGAAATCACAGGAATAAATTCCATTTTAAAATATATTCAAATAGAAAGCAGTTGTTTTAAATAGTCAAAATATTTCACAATATTACTGTTTTTGCTGTATTTTGGATCAAATAAATGCAGCCTTGGTGAGCAGAAGAGACTTCTTTAAAAAAACATTAAAACTCTTCCTGTTCAAAAATGTTTGACTGGTAGTGTAAACAAACTGATAAACCTAATGTGATGCATATTTGACAGTCATACATAAATCAAACAAGATTTCTGTACTCCAAATCATGGCATATTCTGTTATTAACGTCATGTAATTTGTATCTGTCTGATTTTATTTAAATAATATTTTTAAAAGGCATTTATTCAGCTTGCTTGGAATCAGCATGCATCTGTTTATTGTGAAAACAATTACAAGTATGAATATCCTTAAAATATGGCTAGCTGTGGAGCAAGCAGTGTTCAGTTAGTTAAAATGTATGAGATTGAAATCAAGTTGATTTATTGATGATAAATACATAAACATGGTTAGTGTGTATTTAAAACACATTTAGTTTATTAGTGCTATTACGGAAATCTTATTTGTTTAATTTATGTATGACTAGCAAATATGTACGTAAGTTTATACGTCAAAATTGCACTAAAAATGCTGGGTTAAAACCTTGTTAGTAGTTTTATTTAACTCAACTATTGCTAAAAAATTGTATTGGTTGAAAATAATAGGTTGAAAATAATATTTATTAATATGTTCAATAAATAAACATTTATTAATAAGTTGAATACATAATAAATAAATAATAATCATTTTTTTAATTGCTTATTAATATATGTTCACTTTTTGATTATTGCTGATGCCTCTAGTAATAATGTGCCTTATTTTAAATTTACAACCTATTTTGGGTTCATTTTAAGCCAGTCATATAATTCATTTTAACAGTAGTTGAGTTACGTAAAACTACCCAGAAGGTTGGATTAAACATTTAATCCAGCGCTGGGTTGTGTTTAACCCAGCATGTTTTAGAGTGTGTATAATCCAAATGGATGAAAATTTTATATACAATTCAAATACAGAAATCTTACATTTAGGCCTAAATATTTTTTGTGTGTTATTTTTTTAGCTACACTTTCGACATTCTCTACATTTACCCCTGTTCCTCTTGTCTCTCAGCTGTCCCTTCCTTGCACACTTTATTTGCTTCAGTTGTTGTCTGTAGTTGAAGTCTTCTGCCTCTCTCCATCACCCCCTCCAGGGAATGTTTGTTGGGCTCGTCTGGTACAGTGGCTGGGGAAAAGCCTCCAGACTCCCATGGGCCCTCAACCCCTGACACTCCCCAGTTACACACTCATGTATCAGTAGGCCAGCTGAAGAACGCTCTTCTACAGCAAACCTCGAGCCCAGCTCCATCTGATAGAGTGTAGGATGCCTCAGTGTGTGTGTTCATTTCCTGCTTCGTTCTGTTTGCATTACCCCAGGCAAAACATTGTCAGTTATTTGGCCAGCGCTAACTCTAACACCAGAGTTTTGCATAATAATAATAATTTTGTTTTAAATTGTTTACTTTAAAATATGTTATAATAAAGTATGTTAATAAATATATACTACCAGTCAAAAGTTTTTAAAAAAATGTTTTTTTTAAAGAGGTCTCCGCATTTATTTGATCCAAAATGCAGAAAAAGCAGTAATATTGTGAAATATTTTTACTATTTAAAATAACTCTTTTCTATTTTAAGATATTTTAAAATGTAATTTATTCCTGTGGCCGTTTTCAGCATCATTACTCCAGTCTTCAGTGTCACATGATCCTTCTGAAATCATTATAATATGCTGATTTGCTGTTCAAGAAACATTTTTATTATTATTCAGCATTTATCGAAAATAGGAAGAAATTATAGAAAATAATACTTTTATTTAGCAAGGATGCTTTAAATTGATCAAAAGTGATAATAAAGGTATTTATAATATTACAAAAGATTTCTATTTCGGAAAAATGCTGTTCTTTGGAACTTTCTATTCATTAAAGAAACCTGAAAAAATTCTACTCAGCTGAAAACAGTTATTTGGATCAAATAAATGCAGGCTTGGTGAGCAGAAGAGACTTAAAAAAAAACATTGCAAAATCTTACTGTTCAAAAACTTTTGACTGGTAGTGTACTTTAATTTATAATGCATATTAATATTCAAAAGTTTAGGGTCAGTAAGATTTTATTTTGAAAGACGTTAATACTTTTATTCCACAAGGATGCATTAAATTGGTCAAACATGACGGTTTTTAACATTGAAGATAATTAGAAATGTTTCTTGAGCAGCAAATCAGCATATTAGAATTATTTCTAAAGGATCATGTGACACTAAAGACTGAAGTAATAATGCTGAAATTCAGATCACAGGAATGAATTACATTTTAAAATATATTCAAATGCAAAAAAAGTTATTGTAATAATATTTTACAACATTACTGTTTTCATATATTATTGTTCAAATAAATACAGCCTTTACATACTTTTTTCAAAAACAAAAATCGAACTGATCCCTAATTTGAATGGTAGTGGATAAATATAAATATTATTAAAAATAGCTGCGGTTGAGTCAATCATCCACATATATATATATATATATATATATATTATGCACAACACTTTTTTTAAAAACTTTCAAACATTTAAAAATCTTTTAAAAAGGCTTTACATTTAAAACATATTTTTTTTTTTAAAAAAGAACATTCTTAATGTTCTAAATTCTAAATATGCTAAACAATATTTTAAGCATTGGATTTATTTATCGCTGTATCTGTATCCTTGTGTGCTAAATATAACATTTTAGGGTTCACTGCAGTCTCTTTATCTTATAAATTGTATTCAGTGCACATTTTGTGGTGCTAACACAATGCTAATGTGCACCTGTAGTTTTGGGACAGTGTGACTGATGCTGTCTAACACTCTACCATCATCAGTGTGCTGTGAGGAGTAGCAGAGTTCTTTTCTAATCTTATTTCTTTGACTCATTCCTTCTTTCCTCTGTTTCTTTTTCCCACACCCACATATTCTTCCTCTCCTCCATCTGTTATGGTCTGTCTGCTCAAATATTAGAGCCACTGATGGTGGCGTGGTGGCCTTGACTCTTGACCTAGCGGTTCAACCAGGTGCCGAGGGAAGTCGTCGGCGTGCCCGTCGATACATGCCAGGGGATCCAGCAGGGAGCCGCAAAAATAGTGAACGCTTTCGTACTCAACCCGTTACAGCCTGCGAGATAAAGGACAGCTGCGGGTATGGAGACGACGGTCTCGGATCTCCACTTAGGCCTGCAGTGTGCTTACAGCAGTTGCTTACTACGTAGACATACTAACTTTTTTTTGGGTGTTGTGCCTGCCATTAACCTGTTATCATGTGACAGAAACCATTCATACTCGCAAATGCCTCTGATTCATTGCATACTGTACATACACTGCCTTTCAGAACTACCTTTTGCATTCAGTTTTTTTAAATTAATACTTTCATAACACTATATACACACACACACACACACACAATAGTTTGATAAATGTTTTGTTGGGTGTGTTTGTTGCTATTCAGGAGTTTGTTAATAAATCAAATGACTTCTTAGTGCTATTCTATCAATATTATAACTGCCTGCAGTATATTAACAGATGTCAGAGATCATAAGTCAGCACAGTCCTTTCCTTTGAGTCAGGAAATGAGTTCAGCATGTATCTTATGCGCTTGATAGGATCGACAAACAGGGTGTGTGTAAGAGCTCATAGTTTTAATAGTTAGCATTATGTCATGCTTATAACCTGCACAGATGTGTCTGTGTCTGTCACAATGCCTGTAGTGCAGGATAGGCTTGTTACAGCAGATCTGGCGTGAAGTCATCTCACCTTTTTCTGTGTATTACTTACCTTGCATGAGAAGGATTGAGTGAGTGGTTGAGTGTGAATTTGATTGTCCGGTTCTTCCTGTTACGAGAATTCTAATTAATTTCTTTATTTTCACAGAAGAATGGACGATGAAAATCAAGACACCTCGCAAAGTAAGTGCTTTAAATTGCTGCATTTTTAATTTGAGTGATTTAAGTAATTAAGTAATTGTGGTTTCAAAGGTAAAACCTGCAGTGAGAAGCTCTTTGCACTTTTTCAACAGTTTTGAATTGAATTATTGATAATGAAAATTCAACTAAAACTCTGAAAACTCATTAAAAATTGAATAGAAATAATTGTGAGGAGGTAAATGCTGAAAATGTTTTTTCAATATTTTTTGATGAAATTTAGGGTTAAAACTATGCTTCCTGAGGCTGAATTTATTTGATTAAAAATGCAGTAAAAATTGTAATATTATGAAATATTATTTCCATTTAAAATAACTGTGTTCTATTGTAATATATTTTAAAATGTAATTTATTCCTGTGTTGCAAAGCTATATTTCCAGCATCATTACTCCAGTCTTCAGTGTCACATGATCCTTCTGAAATCATTCTAATATGCATATATTTGCTGCTCAAAGTTTATTTGAAACAGAATTTTTTTGTAACATTATAAATGTTATTATTTTCACTTTTAATCAATGTAATGCACCCTTGCTAAATAAAGTATTGATTTCTTTGTAAAATAAAAAGAAATCTTACTGACCCCCAACTTTGAACAGTAGTGTATATACTATAGTATGTACACACGGAGCAGTTTTGTTGTAAATAGTTGTATTTGTATTACTTATATTTGAATATTTGTTTAAATTTGTATTTGTATAATTTGTTGTAGTTGTATAACTGTAGTCTGAGCAACCTTTTGTACCAAGTTTTGTAAGTCTATCACAACATAGTATCAACGCAACGTAATACCTACTAAGAAAATAACATTTTATAGTACTGCGAGATATTTATGATTTATGATTAAATAAAACGATAGATCAAAGTGAAACTGTGTGTAGTGTAAGTGTGTAGGATACCATAGTAAACCAAAACATAAACACACTCTTATACACTTTTACACATGCATATATTCTAAGTAAGTGGACACTGTTGTAAACAGTTATAATGACCTCTGTTTTATTACCGGAGCGAAGATAAATCTTACGAGGTTGCATTAGAGCAAGCTTAAAGAGTGATAAATATAAGCCATGCTTTTTAGGACAGTAATAAGTCACACACAATCATCGAATCATCTAAAAACACAGCATAATGAACTAACTTCACACATGACCTAAGAGACAAACGGATGGAAGAAGTGTGTGTGTGTGTGTGTTTAAGATCAGCTATAAATCTGCCAGTTAAGAGAAGTACACACAGGTGAAGAATACGTCTGCCAGGCCGTTTGTGCATTTGGCCAAACACAGAGCAATGAGTTTATGAATGCGTGAGAGAGTATGTATGATAAGTTTGTTAGTCATTTAGTGATCTCACACAGACATTTCACCATTATGATCTAAGGTGAATTAAATGCACGTGTGTGCACGTATGCATAGTTGGTGGCCAAACTTGTCCTCAGAACTGAGTGAAATCTGTCAGAACCTCACTTTAGTATGTCCTCAATTGCAAAAACGAGTGCAAAAAAGAATATTTTATTCTTGTAATGGAAGGGACTGAGTTATAGCATATTCATTAAGAATCACTTAAATAACTCTGAAAAACAGCAGTAGTTATGATATGTCCTCAGTTAGATAAATATGTGTCTGTGTGTGTGTGAAGCTGCAGGGTGATCCTTTTCTGCATGTAATGGTCTGCTTGCTGTTTTTCTTGCAGTGGATGTAAAGACAGATGACAGAGCCAAGATGAGTGTAGCTGCCAAGATGTCTCTGTTTAAAGTAGGTGAAACAAGAGCCCACCATATCTCTTTAGCAACTGCTGCAGGCTGAAAAGAAAAAGGTCATTGCCATGGATGGAACACACACACACACACACACACACACACACGCACACACACACACACACACACACACACACACACCTTGTATATATTTACCCATGTGGGGACTTCCCAATTTACTGTTCTTAATAGGAGCTAATTATATATACTATTGACTATACTTATCCATTACCATAAAATACACCTGTTGATGTTTTAGTATTTAGTACTTTTATGACCTTTCTGTTTTGTCAGGCATCACTATCTTATATATTTTTTAATAAATATGCAGTACATACACTCACATACAAAGATGTTTTTAATCTTCCAGAGTTTGTTTATGAATTGTGAAAAACAACTTCTAGGAAATATTAAAAAGATTTGTTTTGAATGCACTGTCATTTAATTCTCTAGGTGTTTTGGAGTACTCTCTCTTTATTTCTGCTCAAGTATGTTTTTTCTTCTCTGTTCTTTTGCTTTGTCTGTCTTTGGGTCGTAGGTGGTAATAAGACACCTGGAGTGTTGGGTTACAGCATGACCCACTGGGTTTCATTGGCTACTGTGACTTCTTTACTCAGAGTGCCAACCCAGGCTCTATTTTATTCATCTGCCATTGACCCACTTCACCAGAGACATTAAAAACTGCGTTGCAATTTTATATTCTAGGCAGAAATTACAAGAATTGTTCACCTAACAATGATCATTCTTATTCATTATTCATATTAATGATATTTATGATATTTACTATCATTGTATATGAAACACAAAAGTGTTTCATGTACAATGATAGTGAATTGTAAGCAGGGACTAAATGTGGAGTATATCAAAGTGTATGCCAAGATGAATGTAACAGCAATCACTTGCATGGTCATTATTTGAATTTGATGGCCCTTGGTTACCATTCACACTCATTTTAAGGAAAACATGAGCATGAACATTCATTAATTTTTTATTTTATTGTTGTTCCGACATCAGGAGTTGGAGAAGACAGCTTCACCTGAGGCTTCTTCGTTCCTCAAACCTCGCACCAGTAATAGTTTCCACGAGCGCAGAGTTCGCCGTAACAATGACCCTCGGGCGCTCACTCAGCCAATCACTTTTGAGGAAACGATGATGGCAGCGAGGTGGGCAAGAGTTCTCTGATTCAATACACTCATTTCTTATTACTTTAAAGGGATAGTTCACCCAAAAATGAAAATTCTGTCATTAATTACTCACCCTCATGTTGTTCCAAACCCCGTATGTCCTTCGTTTATCTTCAGAATGCAAATTAAGATGTTTTTGATGAAATCTGAGAGCTTTCGGAACCTGCATAGACAGCAACACAACTGAAACGCCCAAAAAAGTAGTAACGACATTGTTCAAATAGTGCATGTGTCATCAGTGGTTCAACCTTGATTTTATGCCTTGAACGTGGCAGTTGCGTTGCTGTCTATGCAAGGTCAGAAAGCTCCTAGATTTCATCAAAAATATCTTAATTTGTGTTCCGAAGATGAACAAAGGTCTTACGGGTTTGGAACATGGACATGAGGGTGAGTAATTAATGACAGAATTTTAATTTTTTGGTGAATCATCCTTTCAAAAAGTAATTTTGATAGTTAAAAACAATCAGTGCATTTGGGAAAAGATGAACAGCTTATTAACTTCTATTGTTCCTTCTTCAGTCCTCATTCAGGTGAGGCAGGTGAGGCTGAGCCTGAAGTGGTGGATGATGCTGGGACTAAACTGTCGATGAGTGAGAAACTGGCTCTCTTCAACAAACTGTCTCAGCCCATATTGGGTGCTGCGGGGAGTCCTGCGAGAGATGGCAGCCCTCTAGAAGCCCCTGAGAGACGCAGACAGAAGGGTGCACGTTACCGCACACAGCCCATCACTGTGGATGAGGTCAATTTGGTAAGTATATTTGGTGTGCATAAATATGCTGTATATGTCTGCATGTCTTTGATTAACTAGGAGTCATCTCTTTTTGCCACTCGTGGAGCAACTGTTAAATCTGTCTATTCAGTATGTATGGTGAACAAATCAGTGTGTTTCAAGAGCTTTAGATGTAGTAACCCTGATAAAGAGGCCATCACTGAACAAAAACAAAAACAAAAACACACAAACTTATTATTTAAACTCTTTCCCCCTCAGTGTTTCTAGTCACTGCCAGCATTTTTGATAAACACAAAAATCCTATGGCCCCCAGAATATTTTGCATCTGTGAATACCTAAAATGCAATGTCAACACTTGAATGTTGGTAGTTTTAATGAAAATGCAACATTTTGAACAAAATGCCAAGAAAAATGAGGGACTCATATGCAACTATTACAGAAGGTTCAAATGCTCACTGAAGCTCCAGCAGGAAAAACGATGCATTAAGAGCCAGGGGTGAAAACATTTGAACAGAACATGTGTAAATTTTTCTTTTTATTTTTCTATTTTGCCTTAATGTCATATTTTTGTTATCATATGTTTCATTTAGTACTGCCCTTCAGAAGCTATAGAAGATACTTACATGTTTCCCAGAAGACAAAATAAGTTAAATTTACCCTGATCTTTAAATTCCAAAAGTTTTCACCCCCGTCTCTTAATGCATTAGTGATGCATCAGAGATTTTTTTGGTAAACAGAAGGGAGTATAACTCATGAACAACTATCACTTAAAAAAACAACAAGTGAACAACACAGTATTAAGAATCAAGTGTATGTAAACTTTTGAACAGGGTCATTTTTATAAATTCAACTATTATTTTCTGTATGTATTTGTATATGTATATGCATTTTCTATATGGACTATATGTAAGCCTCTTTTATGTGAAATATCTCATTCAGGTTACTAAATAAAAAAATAACATGCATTTTTGTATGATACCTCTTATTTTGGTAAAATAATTAACATTTTGCAGATTCTGCAAGGTCTATGTAAACTTTCGACCTCAACTGTATGTAGACAGGGAATTCTTTTTTGGTTCTTTTTGAGAAGTTGACAATCTTTCTTCTACTTTTAGCTTCAGAAGGGGCCTGTTCAGCTTCCTCGTCTTCATCTGGCACCTCAACTCTCTGACCGACAGCAGGCTGAGTCCATCAATCTGAAGCCCAGTGAAGTGCGTCTCTCTGGGCTGAGCTCTTCACAGCAGTGGGGTTCCTCCTCGGAACTCAGCTCATCACCCCATCTGAAGACTGCATCGAACAGCAACTCCCAGAATGCAGTGCAGATTAAAGGCATCTTGAAAAAGAGCTCTTCGGAGGGAGTGGTGTGGAGGAGTGAAAGCAGAGACAGGGATAACCTGAACGGACACAGCCTGGAACAGAATGGGAGGGAGAGGAGAGAGAGAGAGGTGATAGAGCAGAGACATACGACACCTGTGGAACCGGCTCCTCTCTCCAGCGCTCCCTGGAGGCAGAGGGCAAGGAAGGAAGCCTCTGTATCTTCTGGAAGGACACGAAGATCTGCTCCAAAGCCTGAGGAACATCAGTCTCTATCAGAGGACCTACAGATTGCAGAACAGAGCAAAGAATCAGACATCACTGACAGGTTCTCTCCCCTTCAATTTTTCGCTCTTTGTGTCAGATATACACTACTGTTCAAAAGTTTGTGGTCATTAAGATTTACAGGAAAAGTGCATTAATTGGTTTAAAGGGGATATTGGATGCAGAACCCACTTTTACATGGTGTTTGCATACAAATGTGTCTTAGCACCACTGCAATGATAAAAATCTTTTTTTTTTAAATCCCTCAAAAAACTAAAGTCTCAATGATCACCTCGTTTTGATTTTTTGTAGTATGATGTTATACTGCTCAGCACCCAGCATATTTAGCATATTTCTGCTCTCAGCCAGTTGTATGCTGTCCGCCATTTTTACCGTACTTTAGTAGCTGTAGCGACAGCGATGTCTTTTAAGCAATGCAGGTGTTTTGTAGTTGGATGTAAAAGTGAACATAAGAGTCTTCATTTTCTCCCGACATAAGAGTCACTGAGGACTCAGTGGATTAGTTTTGTTTTAGATGATAATGCGCCACCGAATACACAAAAAACAGAAGAGAGGGGTGCAGTGAAAAGTAGCTCATTATCATTTAAAGAGACATGCACCAAAACGAGTCGCTGTGAACAGAGCTGTTTTTGACAAGGTAAAAAGAGTGTTGTTTTACACAGCCGTTGAGGAATTTTAACTAATCTATGTTACAGACATCTCATGAAGACCCTAAAGAAGCATACCAGCTTGTGGAAAATAGACATCTGATGTCCCCTTTTAAACATGACAGTAAATAAACAATAAATGATTCAAAACAATATTGATTCAAAAATATACAAACAGATGCAGATCAGTAGGTGCTGCTGACTTGAAACTTTGCACATCCAATAAGAGTAAGGGGGTACCAAGTTTTATTTCACAGTATTACCAAGATACAGCCTCACTTCCTATTTGGAATCCTTGGTATCAAAAGTCATACATTTAATTAACTTCATTTTATGCACAAAATCATAGATCACTCAATTTAAGCTGATGAAGATTTCGGACAGGCAGACAGGCAGAATTTTTCTGAGTAAAGGAAAAATTCTGAGTTTAAACCAAAAGTTATTTTAAAGTTATAAAGTGTTTTTTTTTTTTCGTTTTGTGTGATTATTATAAGTAGGTGGCACTGTCACCAAAGTGCTCCTGTACAGCAAACCAAGTACCTCCAAGTGTGCAAAGATACAGCCTCACTTCCTGATTTGTGTCTTGCACATCAGCTGATGTGCTGCTTTTAAACTACATAGTATGAGGATTATGCAATCTGATGAACGCTATCCATCTTATTTTTAATGTAAGTGCGAGCACAGCCATTTGCAAGGCTTATTGTGTCAGCGCCTTCCAGACTGATTTTATGCATTACACAAACAGTCTGTTATGCTGCTTCATATTGCAAACTGTATTATATTTGTAGTCATATTATTATTTATTATTTAATTTATTTGTATTATTTCTTATATTAATTAGGCATTTACAGAATATAGCTTACTTCTGTCTTTAAAAAAATAAGGTGGATTGGTTTGTTAAAAGTTTTTTTTTTTTTTTTTGACAAAATTCTGGAGTGTTTTGACCCTATTAAATGAGAAAATCTTTTCACAGGCTGACGGAATCAAGGGGAACTGAGAAAGAAGAAGAGAAGCAAAGTGCTAAGGAAAAGTGCAATGTCAATCTATACAGTGCACCACAGGTTTGTGAATTAATACAGTAGATGCTCATTTCATTGTGTTTTTGCAGTGAGCTAAAGTATAAGCAAAATAACTAGGTTCTATCAACTAGTAGGTTTATTCATATTTTTGTGAGAAATAAATGCATTAGCATGTGTGTGTGGTCAGATGTACAGTCACAAGTGTCACGCTAATGTTTCCTCATGTCTTCTTCCTCTCTGGTTTCCACACGGCTCCCTGTAGGATGAGACTGTCAGTACAGTTGAGTCTAATCCCGAAACTCAATACTGGGTAAGAATGTTATGTGTGCTTTCACAGGTTTGTCTGGAAGTGTCTTAAGTAATTTAACTGACTAAATTATATACCATTGCTTATTACTGTATGTGTAAAAACGTGACTTTCATTATCCATCGTTTCTTTGTTCATCCTGTTTAACTGACCATATATTTTTGTATGTAAATGGAAGCGAATGTAATTTCATTAACCTCTCTCCTCTCCTCTCCTCTCTTCTCAGGATCCTGTGTTTTCCTCTGTATACTCTCGTTCAAACTCTGCACCTCAATATGTGATGTTTTTCAATGAGGTGAGAATGTCCACATTAAACATTTGGTGTGAATTTTCATAATATAGCTGTGAATGTAATGAATGTGTTCATGAACTGCTGTTGCTTTAAGCATGTGCTTTTTAACACAACATTGTTTTACTGGATAGTGTGTCATGAATGTTGTTTTATTTTTTGCCTGCCTTTTCATATTAAGGTTCACAGAGTACGTTTGAGCAAAACATTTTCAACATTTAACTGTCAATAACAGCATGCCATTGATTTAATTTGACTGCATGGCAGACCTAGACAATAGCTATTATTATACTCTTTTCTTCTTCTTTCTCTCTCCCTCTCTAGAGGAGCCTTTCTTATGAAGCTCAGGAGGTTTCTACAACCAATCAAACACAACCACAGGTGACAGGGAGAGTCAAGGTATTTTTTAAGATACATAGAAACTATTGCTAAAAAGTTTGGGGTCAGTCAGACTTTTTAAAAAAGAAATGAATACTTTTATTCAGCAAGGATGCATTCAATTGGTCAAAAGTGAAAATAAAGACTTATACATTGTTACAAAAAATATATTTCTAGAATTCGTTTAAACTTTCTATTCAATATAATAAGAAATGTTTCTTTAGCATCAAAACAGCATATCAGAAGGATCATGTGACACTGAAGACTGGAGTAATGATGCTGAAAATTTAGCTTTGCCATGACAGGAATGAACTATAAATTATATTATTAAAAAGAAAACAGTGATTTTAAATGATAATATTTCATTTTATTGTATATTTGTTCAAATATATTTGCATATTTGTACAAATATGCCTTGATGAGACTTACTTCCAAAACATAAAAAAAAATCTTACCACCCCCAAACTTTTGAACGGTAGTCTGTTCAAACATTGAGATAGAATAATGGATATTAGAATATATTAGAATATCAGCTAATTCAGTTTGTCTGTTTTTTCAGGCAAGCTGTGAGGAGGACGACTCTCCCAAACTCATCTTTACAGAAACACAAACCGTCTGCACCAGTAAAGTCAAAGAGAGTCAGATGTTTGGTGCTGAGATGACTTCTGAACCCTCTTCACCACCAGCGTCTCCGACCGCAGGAGGAGACACAGAGCCGGACCTGAGTACACTCTGTCAGACCAGCACACCAATGTAAAGCCAGCATCTGTACATGCATATCTGTGAAGGATTTCTCAGTGTGTAAGAAGATGTAGGTTAACGCTCTGTTTGTGTTTAGTTTGAGCTCAGCTGTAGCTGAGCACAGGCGTTCAGTTCGGCCGTCCCGCAGGACCCAGGGTTCGAGGAATCCATTACGTGCTCTTGCCGCTCGAGAGGATATCCAGCAGGATTTTATGCAGTCTGAAGAAAACAGCGAAATGGATAATAATACAGGTTTAAAATGAACATTTGCAACTTTCTGAATTAGTCTAGACTTGTCAGAAGCCACTGACAATTTTTAACTTTAACTGATTAAACTTATTTTGTCAAGATTAATCTAATTTGTTAACAGCATTAAACATATTTAGCATCATCATACTTATTTCAGTCATAATTACTGTATATATATTTTTTTTTATCACTTTATTACTCAAGCTATGAAAAATTCTAACTGCACCCCAGCTGATGTCTCTTCCTCTGGAAAAGAGAGCAGACCCACAGTGCCATACAACAAACTCATGCTCATCCAGGTTAAAGGTATGATAGTGTATCTAATTCATCTAATGTTCTTCTTTAATGCAGTTCTGCTGAATAAAAGTATAACTAGATGAGTAAAGTTTGAGAACAAACTTTGAAGTTGGCTTGAGAAAGCCTAGCCTGAAAGTTTGAAACAGTTGTAAAAGCTTGAAGTTTGAAAGTTTAGATAGATTTGATAGATGTTGATAGTATTGCTAGCATGATTTAACACATAGCTAACATGATTTAACATGTTGCTAGCATGTTTCTAACATAACTTGCATGTTTCTAACATGATTTAACATGTTGCTAAAAAATCCACCCTTACGAAAATTAACCATAGTTTCACTACAAATAAAACCAAAAAAACATGGTTACTATAGTTAAACCATGGTAACCACAAATTAACCATTGTCTTGCTACACTAACCATAGTTTAACCATGGTATTTGTAATAAAACTATGGTTATATAAATGAAACATGGTTACTACACTTTTACTATAATAAAATCATGGTTAATTTTTGTAGGGGCAGCTAAAAAACAGCTAAAACCAGCTGATTTCATAAAAAAGCTTAAAACCAGCTGATTTAACACAAAAAAAAGTTTAAAACCAGTTAAACCCAGCTGATTTACCAAAAGCCATCTTAAAACAAGCTAAAACCTGCTGACTTTGCAAAAAACAAAACAAAAAAAGAGCTAAAACTAGCTAATTTAGTTTAAAAAAAAAGCTAAACCGAACAATTTAGCAAAAACAGCTACACATCTAAAACAAGCTGATTTAACAACAACAAAAACATCCATCTAAAACCAGTTGATGCAGTAAAAAAAAAAAAAAAAAACAGTTCAAACAAAACAAAAACAACAAAAACAGCTCATTTAGCCAAAACAGCCTAGGGTTTTTGTCTAGTCTCAGCTGGTTTAAGCTTGGATGGTCTTTTATCAGGTCTCCAATCTTTACCAGCTGAGACCAGCCTGACCAGCCAAAAAGTGGAAAAAAACACTTTAAAACCAGCCTGGGAGACCAGCCGACCAGCTTAGGCTGGTTTTAGGCTGTTTTTTTTGTAATTTAGGGGGTTAAGCTTAGCTTAAATACACCATAAGTCTCATTGTACAAAAGTTTTCACCCCCTCAATAGAAATCCATGGGATTTTTGGTGGTCTGGTTCATGAAAACGGATCAATGAGAAAAGAAATAACACAGCGGATCAGACCAGTCTGAGGTCTGACCCAAGTTTAGTGGTTGTAGCTTTAAAGCTCTAGGAGGGATTCTCTCAAACCAACTTAATTTAAAACCTGCAAAGGATGCTTTGCATTTCCGGTCTCCAGTGTTTCTAGTCAAATTAGTGTATATTCTGAGCTGATACTCTAATGTTAAACCTATTAAAATGTTTTTAAAAAGCCCGTGGCTCCATATCGATTTGCAACGTCGCAGTGACCGTCATTTGTCAGTGCCTCACTCCTCAAAGTTTAATGAGAGTGTAGATGACACAAAGCTGCCGTCGTTAGCTACATTAAGAACAGATGGGTGCTATTTGAATGGGTTCCTATGGAGACCGGAATAGAAGAGCATCCAGTTGGAAGTTAGAATTCGTAATCACGGTGCTCATCATTTACTCAGGAAAAAGGTCTATATATTGTAAAATTCTACATTGTTTGTATTAGGCATGAAAGCACACTTGATTTCTCAGGTTTTCATACTTGGATATCCCATAAGTTTCTCTGAGTTTCATACAAGAGTAATGTAGGTAATGTAGTCTGTGAATGTTTCTGTTCATCCAGGGTGGAGGCAGGTGCAGGTGCGGTTGGTAGAGCCGGTATCACGCTCTCTTAACAGTGGTGACTGCTTTTTGCTGGTCACACCTTCAAACTGCTTCCTCTGGACTGGCAAGCTCTCCAACACCATTGAGAGAGAAAAGGTACATCATTCCTGTTTAAGCCATTACAGTATTTTTTTCATCTTCAACAGTATATTTTTGTGAGATAATCAGGAAGGGATTTTAGCTCCTAGATGCTGACTAATGGTTTGTTCCAGGCGTCTGAAATTGCCTCGGTGGTTGTGACCGAGAGGGATCTGGGTTGTCAAGCGGCAGGTGTTGTTCACCTGGATGAAGGTGTAAATACAGACAGCCCGGAGGCAGCAGAGTTCTGGAACCTTCTCGGCGGACAAACCCAGTATAAAGGCAAGAGACATAACAGATTTCCTATCTTAAACACTTTCATTTCTCAAAACTGCTCAAATTACATTTGTTTGTGTATGTGTGTTATCTCTGCAGGTCCAGACAGTGCCGATGATGATGAGCGCTATGAGAGAGCCATATCAGAGTCAAACTGTATTTATAGCCTGCAGGGGGACAGACTCAGTCCTCATGAGCAGGGCTGGGCTGTCGCACCAGACCTCAGTCTTCTCAGCTCCTCTCAGGTCCTTGTCACCATACTATTGACGTACTTTATATGCAGTTGTTTTGTGATTACACATGATGAAACTACATTTAAGGTGTTTAGTGAAATGTAATAATGACAGTACGTCTTCCATTTCAGACTCTGCTGTTTGACTTTGGCAGCGAGCTCTATTTGTGGCACGGGAAAGACGTCGGCCCCAGCGAGAGGAAACTGGCCCTTCAGCTGGCTCAGCAGGTTTGGGATGGAGCGTATGACTACAGCAACTGCAGGATCAACCCTCTGGATCCCTCTGGTGGCAGTGCCCATATTAACAAGTAGGTTCACTATATTCACTGACTAGATTTTCATATATATAGCTACTAGTGAAAATTCTTCTGTTTTGCCTTCTTTTTAGTAAATATATTTTTTAAATTATTACTAATTCATATGTAACATTTTGAAATATTAACATGAATTTCAGAATGTTTCAGTATTTGGTTTGTCCCTTCTTTGACAGCTGCACTTAAAGAGATAGTTCACCCAAAAAATGAAAATTCTGTCATTAATTACTCACCCTCATGTTGTTCCAAACCCGTAAGACCTTCGTTCATCTTCGGAACACAAATTAAGATATTTTTGATGAAATCTGAGAGCTTTCTGACCCTGTGTATAGACAGTAACGCAACTTGACACGGTCACTTTCCTGTTGTAAACACGCGGTGAAGACTGACACGAAAGATAGGAAATTGTTGATTAAAGTTATTTTTTTTTCTTTGTGCATAAAAAGTATTCTTGTAGCTTCATAACATTACAATAGAACCAATGATGTCACATGGACTATTTTAACAATGTCCTTACTAATATTCTGGGCCATAAAAGTTTTAGTTGCGTTGCTGTCTATGCAGGGTCATAAAGCTCTCGAATTTCATCAAAAATATCTTAATTTGTGTTCTGAAGATAAACAAAGGTCTTATGGATTTGGAATGACATGAGGGTGAGTAATTAATGACAGAACTTTTTATTTTTGGGTGAACTATCCCTTTAAGAAAAGTGCATGAACTCCATATGTTTGTATAAATTATGAAAAACAATATTAAGATAATGCTGTTATATTTTTTGTACTACTGAATGAACTAAAAATTAATTTTAAGATGAAAGCAGTCAGTGGAATAACCTATTGCATAACCTATTACTTGTTACCGCAAACCAATGTGCTTATTTGTGTGTTCAGGCAGGGTATTGGACGGCCAGACTGGGCACTTTTTGGCCGTGTGTTTGACCAAAACGAGACGATACTGTTCAAAGAGAAGTTTGCTAACTCATTTGAGCAGACCAAATTGAACAAAAATCACATCTCTCCATCCATACAAGAGGAGGTGAAGGTGAGGAGACTGATATACACAAGTTGTGATAACAACATATCTCATGTTTCTCCTTTAAACTGATGAATTCCATTAGTTAGTTGAAACTGTTTCATTATATATATCAGGGGCATTTTTTCCAAGGAAGCATGAGAAGAAAAATGTAGTACAAAAATAAAACAATGCCAATATTACAAAATGTTGCAAATAACAAACATTAAAAAGTGTTTAAATCACTTGTTTTTCTAAAGAACATTGTCCAACAGTGACACAAGCAGGTAAAGTTATAGCGGGAGCCCCATTGAGTTTTAACAGACCCCCCAAAGAGTGCGGTGAGTTTGGTGGGGGGTAATTGAGCATGAGTGAGGGAAAGTCACGTGTCAGGAAGCAATGCTTCCATCACAATATGATTGGATATGATTGGTTATGTTTGGCTATGATTGGTTCATGGAATAAATCTCGCCTCTTGTGTTTGTGCACATTCCATATTTGCAAATCAGTCTGAATAAACAATAAAATGGCATTAATGGGAAAACTAATTTTAAAAAGTAAGTGAACAACAGGACACCTAGATATAACCACTGCGTTACATCAAAATAAGACTTGAAAAGGACTTGAAAAACTTGATCTGTGGGAGTTTTTTTGTAAGTTATCAGCTTGGTGAAAATTAAAGTAAATCTCTGTAAATCTCTCTGTGTGTTTTTGAGATCCATCTTTACACACTGAGGACAACTGAGGGACTCATATGCAACTATTACAGAAGGTTCAAACACTCACTGATGCTCCAGAAGAAAAAATTATGCATTAAGAGCCAGGGGGTGAAAACTTTTGGAATTTGAAGATCAGGGTAAATTTAACTTATTTTGTCTTCTGGGAAACATGTAAGTATCTTCTGAAAGGCAGTACTAAATGAAAAATATATGATATTTAGGCAAAATAAGAAAACTTCACATCTTCATTCTGTTCAAAAGTTTACACCCCAGGCTCCTAATGCATCGTTTTTCCTTCTGGAGCATCAGTGAGCATTTGAACCTTCTGTAATAGTTGCATATGAGTCCCTCACTTGTCCTCAGTGTGCAAAAAATGGATCTCAAAATCATACAGTTATTAATGGAAAGGGTTCAAATCACAAAAATGCAGAAAAACCAAGGAATTTGTGGGACCTGAAGGATTTTTCTGAAAAACAGCAGGCAGTTTAACTGTTCAGTATAAACAAGGGACTCATGAACAACTATCACTAAACAAACAAACAAAAAAAAAAAAAACAGCTGTGGATCATTCAAGTAACACAGCATTCAGAATCAAGTGTATGTAAACTTTTGACAGGGTCATTATTATAAATTCAACTATTATTTTCTCTTGTGCACTATATGTAATCATCTTCTATGTGAAATATCTTATTCAGGTCAGTGCTAAATAAAAAATCACATGCATTTAGGATGATCCCATTTCACAGATTCTGCAAGGTGTATGTAAACTTTTGACCTCAGCTGTATATACACTGATCTTACCATCCTCTAGTGATTATTTTTCACTTTAAATAATTGTATATTCTCTCTTTCTAGCTCAGTAACATCTTCTGTCTTTTTTTCATACCCCCTCACTCAAGTCATCTCCCCAGCCAGTGTCAGCTGAGCAGTGGTCGTGTGATGCCAAAGCTCTCTTCCGTGGAGTCTGTCTCTCAGGAGTGTCGCAAATTGTTCTGGATGGTGTGGATGTACGAAGGGGACGGGACACAGTCACTCTGAGTGATGGTCAGCAGGCAGAGTTATGCACTCTTGCAGTGAAAACGTGGCTTGTTTCAGAGGGTGAGGAGTGTGAGGTTGACCCAGAGAGCTTGGGACAGTTCAATGAGGGCAGCACATATGCTGTACGCTGGACGTACAGCCTCACAGCCTTAGGTGAGTAAATGTGTGGGTAGGGGAATTAGTATTTGAGGGAATTCAAGGGAATTATTATTTATTTATTAATTTGTTTGTTAAAACTTTAAAGGGATATTTCACCCAAAAATGAAAATTCTGTCATTAATTACTCATGTTGTTCCAAACCTGTAAGACCTTCGTTCATCTTCAGAACACAAATTAAGATATTTTTGATGAAATCCGAGAGCTTTCTGACCCTGCGTAGACAGCAATGTAACTGACTTGTTCAAGGCCCGCAAAAGGTAGTAAGGACATCGATAAAATTGACAATGTGACATCAGTGGTTCAACCATAATTTTAAGTTAATCTTTAGTTAATTTTTTACTATTTCACAGGGGAACAAATGGCAGTAGGTCAGGAACGATCTGCTCTTTTCATCTGGAAGGGGCGGCACTCCAGTATCAATGGGCGGGACCTGTCACCAGCACTGACCAATCAGTGTAGTTCTCAGGTGTTTGTAACAGAAGGAGAAGAGCCGCCCTGTTTTCTGCAGTTGTTCCAGGGAGGAATGGTCGTTTATAGACAACAACAAAGCAGAGGCACAGGTCTGGTCATTGAAATATCTAATCCTCTCCCCCACTATGGGTCCACACTAAATACGTCTGACGTCATATGTTTGATTTGTGTTTCAGGAGGCTGGCGTCTGTTCTGCGTGAGGGGTGACATCCCGGTGGAGGGCAGTCTGTTAGAGGTACAATGCTCTTGCTCAAGTCTGAGGTCTCGTGGCTCACTGATCTTGTTGAACAGCCAGCAGGGGGCGATCTACCTATGGCATGGCTGCAAAGCCCACAGCAAAGCACGTCAAGTGGCCAAGCAGACGGTCCAACGCCTCACACAAATGTGAGCAACACCTTTAGAATGCTGTAAAAAGTATCATGTTAGCCCATAGATGCACAGTACCAGATTGTGCTTGATTTTATGTGGTTAATGTGATGATTAGGTGCCCACCTGAGCTGAGTCTGAGAACTGGAAGCTTTATGAATGTCCAGGAGGTGGAAGAGGGGAAAGAGCCAGCAGATTTCTGGAATGCTGTTGGACCACAGGACAGGAAGTCATATGACTGCATGCTACAAGGTGTGATGTATAACAAAATGTGATAAATCACAGGTGAAGTTGTTACTCTTTATCATGCAATGAACATTTGCAACCATTTTTCACAAAAGATGCATTTTATTCCTTTTAGATCCGGGTAAATTTAATTTTACCCCACGCCTTTTTCACCTGAGTGCCCAATCAGGAACTTTCAAAGGGGTGGAGCTCATTAGTCCCTCCTATGTAAATGGTGTCATTACAGCAATGCCCGTCCTCCAGGATAAGTTATATGCCGTGCCACATCCAGGTGAGAGTAAGCAAGTTTACATAATGTATGCAGAATTATAAAAGTGCACATAAAAGCTTTAACACTACACTTAACCTTAGGTTAACTTTTAAAACGGGTTAAAGCAATGTTTAGAATTTAAGAAAGCTGACAGACCAACAGTTAAAATGAGGTAAATCTAAAGGGAACCCTGGGTATTAAGACTTGTATGGCTTAATATAATGTAAATGATGTCTCTGACTGAAAACCCATGGAAGATTTACATTATTTAAAAAAATCCACATTGTTTTATACACATTTTATTGCTATTTTTACCTCAACACAACTCGGAATACACAACTCGGGAAATAAAATACTGATACAATGTCCACAGCTACTGAAACAAATGCTGTACCATCGATTTTCCTCATAAGGAGTCTAAACGCCCCCCCGGATATCGAGTGAAATCCACGCTGAGAAACTCCTTCAGTGGCTGCAGCGTTATGACAAGCGTCAACATATTTACATCCTGCCAGGATGGCATTTCTTGTCTCTGCCATTTGTAAGCTTTTTCAGTAGCTGTGGTCTACTAAAAGCCTCAAAGGCATCTTGGCTAAAGTGGAGAGAACAAAGATGCGGTTCTTTAGAAAATTTTATTCATCTACAGGCATCTTCCTATTCATTTCTCCTCTTCTTATCGCTAGGAAAGCAGTGAAGACTTACACTGCTTCTCTTGTTGCCCTTCCACTGAAAATTACAAATAAAAGCTGCACAATGTGGCATCATTTTTTTTTTTTTGAGTTGCGCTGCAATAAAAATAGCAACAGGTAGCGCCAGAGTGCAACCATTTCATGGCATTAAAATAATGGCGCCCCTCATAGTCCAAAATAATATGCGTTATTTTTTCTCTCAAACTCTTGTATTGTACCATTCTCTTGGCAGCACTATTCCTGCTGGATAACTATCTGGAGGTGTATTTATGGCAAAGTTGTGAAGCTTCAATCTCACAGTGCCCCCACTGGGACAAAGAGAAGAAGTGCGCCATGGAGACTGCCTTACAGTACTGCAAGGGTGAGTCTGAGCAAATAGATAGAAAGCACAGATGCTGTTCAGAAGCCTTTTGTTTCAGATTCACAAGTTATTTTTGGTGTTTTGCATTCAGAGAGGAATCCCAGACGGCCTCCCATGGCGTATCTTATTGATGAAGGGGCAGAGCCTCTTACCTTTACTAATATATTCCCTTCATGGGAGATGAGACTGACACAGGAAGTACAGGTGAGTGTGGACACATCATCATCATCATCATATACATGCATATACAGAGCCTTGCGAAAGTATTCATACCCCTTCATGTTTTTCGCGTTTTGTTATGTTGCTGCCTTATGTTAAACTGCTTTAAATTACTTTTTTTCCCCACATCAATCTACACTCCATACACCATAATGTTAAAGCAAAAACAGAATTTGCCACAGGTTAACTCCACTCAATGTGAAGTAACATCTACAAGCAATATGAATGCTACTGAGCTAAATTTGAACTGTCCCAGATAAGGGTATGAAAACTTACGCAAAGGAATTTAAATAATTTACATTTTTTATTTTTGCAAAGATGTTAAAAACCTGTTTTTTGCTTTGCCATGTTGGTGTCTGAAGTGGAGATTGATGTGGAAAAAAAGCAATTTAAAGCATTTTAAAATAAGGCCGCAACATAACAAAATGTGAAATAAATGAAGGGGTATGAATACTTTCGCAATGCACTGTATGATTTACACTGAAATGTCATTTAAATATTTGTTTGCGTTTTCTTCCAGGACTGCACGGTGCGTAAAAAGCTGACTTTGGTGCAGGATGCTCTAGCTTCCCTTAATAAGACCCAGTTCCCCCTTAAAGATCTACTGAAGAGACCTTTACCTGAAGGAGTAGATCCTTTACACCTGGAGAACTACCTGTCTCAGCAGGATTTTAAGGTTTAACACTAAAACATAATATAGATTATAGTATGGTTTGACTGACGAGATGAGCTTCTGCATTTCATTGTCATCAGTTATTGTTACAAGTTGTATTTTATGTCCAAATTTAATTGATATCTAGTCAGTCTTTTTTTGTGTAGCCAAACCTTTGACTTACAAATTACAGTTAATTTGTACATGCTGTTTAAGGGCTGTTTTATATTTTGTTTAGATACTTAAATAGTCATTTAGATAATTAAGATATCTACTGAATTATTTCACACATTTGGGGTCTTATACTCACCAATAGTGTGTTTATTTGATCAAAAATACAGAAAAAACTGTGATGTTATAAAAATATTATTACTTTATTAATATACAGATTAAAATAATTGCTCTCTATTTGACTATATTTTAAAATGTAATTTATTTCTGTGATGCAAAGTTGAATTTTTAGCATCATTACTCCAGTCTTCAGTGTCACATGATCCTTCAGAAATCATTCTAATATGCTGATTTGCTGCTCAAGAAACATTATTATTATTATCATCAATGTTGAAAAGTCATGCAGCTTAATATTTGATTAAAAATCTGTGTGCCTTTCAATGTCAGCCAATCAAATTAGAAAATAGAGCCTAATATCAAGTAAACTAAGCCCAACAGGGAAAAAAAAAAAAAAAAAAAAGATCAGACGGGGTTTAAGTAACTTCCCTGTGTTTTTTTTTTTTAGGTTGCTTTGGGAATGACATGGAATGACTTCAACTGTCTATCAGATTTACAAAAAACGGACCTGAAGAAAAGTAAAGGACTTTACTGAGTGTCAGCAGCACTGTGACCTACGCTCACCAGGAGCAATATTTTAAAAGATGTGTTTGTAAGATGATGTTCTTGATGGCACTCATGTGTACAGTGTAACTGTGAGTGTGTTTAACAGTGAGTGTGAGTGTGTGTCCTTTCCGTCTGCTTCTTCTCAGTCTGCTGCTTTTTTAATGCCTAATGTCCAGCGCTCATTTTGGCCAAAAGCTTTTTACTCAAAGCTAGACAGAACTGTTTACTCTGACTTTGAAAAATAGCTGTCGTGTTTCTTTTCTTCCTCCCCTTCCTCCATTGCAGCTATTTCTCCTCCCTCTTTCTTTATCTCTCCCTGTCTGCCTCCTCTCCTCTCTACACAAAGCAGCACATGTGAATAGAGGTCTGATTGTTTTACTGAACTTACAGTTGAATTTAGTAATGTTTATTTTAAAATAAAAAATATCATGAGATCATTTCATTGTGTAACTTTTATTCATCGTTACAAATCTCAAATATGTCAACAGTACTGGAATTATAGAACAAATAGAGGAACAAAAAAGAAATGTCAGTAACAGTAAAAAAAAAAAAACAAGAGGAAATGAAAGGAGGAAATACTCGTAATCAACAACCGAAAGCTACAATATATTCTTATCACTGAAACTGAATTGTGTATGATTGATAAGTGAATCTAACACATGAAATTACAGAGTCCTGAATGTGTGCGTGTGCGGCTGCTGAAAGTGTGAAGTGGTGGGGGTTGAGGGAAGGAATTAGTGTGGATTTAGACTTCATGTGACTTGTGAAAAATTACAGGCCGTGTCTAGATAGCACACTAAAGAATGTGAGTGAGTCTTACTTGCTGCATAACTGCTCACAACCAGCTAGTTAACCGTTCAAAAGTTTGGGGTCAATACATTAAATGAATCAAAAGTGGCAGTAAAGATTTTAGAATGTTACAAAAGTTTTCTATTTCAAATAAAATACTGTTCTTGAACTTCTCCTTCATCAAAGAATCCTTAAATTGTTACATTGGATATTAGAATGATTTCTGAAGGATGATTTCCACAAAAATATTAAGCAGCATGTTTTCAACACTGATAATAATAATAATAAATGTTTCTTGAGCAGCAAATCACCATATTACAGTTATTTCTGAAGGATCATGTGACATTAAAGACTGGAGTAATGATGCTGAAAATTCAGCTTTATCATCACAGGAATAAATGTGATTTTAAAATATATTCAAATAGCACGTTTTAAATTGCAATAATATTTCACAATGTTATATTTTTACTGTATGCATCCTTAGTGAGCATAAGATATTTCTTTCAAAAACATTCAAATCAATTTTTATTTTAAATCGTAAAAAAATAAAAAATTACTGTTTTTAGTGTTTTTGATAAAATAAATGCAGCCTGGGTGAGCAAAAGGCTTTTTACTGACTCCAAACCTTTGAACAGTAGTGTAAACATCATGAGAGAGAGAGAGAAAAAAAAAAAAAAAAATACTAATACAAAAGTGCTGTTTCAACTTAACGTGACTGTACGATTGTGACTTATAATTTGTGAACTGACTATTTACAAACTGATCTGCAAAGGAGACTAAACTTAATTTTCATTTTTTGATAGAAAGAAAGCAAAATGATCTTTCAATTTAATCTAAATCTTGATCCTAATAATAAAAATATGTAAATAATGTGCGAAAACATTGTATTTTATTAAAACAATACACTATGTAGACTCAAATATGAGAAATAAGAAAGAAAATATAGACCTTGTTTTGTTTATATACTATTTATCAAAACTAATTTCTTTCCTTGTTTTGGTGGTACACTAAAACTTAAAAGAAGTTTTTTCAACTTTAAAAAGTAAGTGTTCATTCTGCTTTAAAATTTTAAGTTTACTCAACTCAAATATCCATGTTTTCATGTAGTACAACTTAACATTTCATGTTGACTAAACTTAAAATTGTAAGGCAGCACGAACACTTACTTTTTTACGGTGTATTTGTTGTATACATTTATACATGTATTTGATTGTCTAAGGCACTTTTTGGCACTGTTATCTCCATATAAATCCAGCATGAGGAAATATCAGACAGTATGAACACAGATTAACTACTAAACTGTTTATGTAAGGTATAGCTAACACACTTAGCAATACCAATTAGCTTTTTTTTAGACTTGGTTTATACATTCTTCTTTTGGATTGTCTTTTTGGCACTGGTATCTACATATAAATCCAGCATGAGGAAATATCATACAGTATGACCACAGATTAAACTGGAATGTAACAGAGATACAAAAAAGATACAGTCAAAGAGTGAGAAAGAAACAATGTTTGAAAGCAAGGTGAAACTAAGATGCCTTTCTGTGTCATATCATGGATGTGCTGAGGTATTGTCCACTAAATATCATATTCTTTACAGATGCACATGTTCTTGAACACAGTCTTGTAAATGTGACTCAGATTGACTGCTCTCTCTCTGGCAAACCTCTCTCTGGTTCAGATGCTAAAGCCGCCTCTCTCAACACGACCATGTGATCCTCGGCCGCGTGCAGTGATTGGTCGATCCAGTCCAGGCTGCCAGACATGTGACAGGCGTTTCGTGTCACCAGTACCAAGTGACTAACCGACAATAGTAATGCTGTGGCCCTGGTCCAAAAAACATAAGTTGGTAAAGTTGCTTCTTTGCAGAAACGTAAACAGACAATAGTCCCTGCCAGCATACGAAGTTACCTGGCATCCAGAAGAATGGGGTCCAGTGGAGGGTACATAGATCGAACAACATCATCCACCCTGTGATGGTACAAAGCAGCTCAGTGTCAGTACCAACATGTACCTCTTAGATGTGTTATATTAGCTTCTCAAAGTGTTTACCTTGGGCTGATGCGTTTGGCAACAGTGATGATGTCATTTAAGCTGGCAGGTGCTTTGACCTTTGCTCCAGAACCCATTGTCATGGCGACTAGCTTTTCAGTGAGAGTGTGGCATATCTGTACAGAACAATGACAATCATGTCATTAAACCAAAGCAAAAATGCTGTGTGCTATTATACTTAGACGACTCTTCACAAGTTTGTGGTCAGTAAGAGTAAGAAAAAAAAAATGAAAACTTTCAGCAATGATGCATTAAATTGATCAAAAATGACCGTAAAGACACTAGCTGCATTTCCATTACCTTTCAAACTGCGCAAACTGAAATTAGGAACTGAAAATATGCTCACTGGAAACACGTGAATTTCACAAAAACTCCCATATATCGCAAAAAAATCTTTTTATACTCACATGAGGTGGTTTTTTAAGCAATTCAAAACAGGAATATTTCACAAAACTGCAATGGAAACAGCTTTTTTTCATTTACAGGTCACTTGGTGTTTGTAAAAGTCACGGATCATTCTTCAATGTACTATAACCTACATTAAACACCTATCAGGTATAAGGGGCTTTCCTTGCCATTAAAGGAACACTCCACTTTTTTTGAAAATAGGTTCATTTTCCAACTCCCCTAGAGTTATGCAGATGTGTTTTACAGTTTTTGAATCCATTCAGTCGATCGCCGGGTCTGGTGGTAGCACTTTTAGCATAGCTTAGCATAAATCATTGAATCTGATTAGACCATTAGCATCTCACTATAAAATGACTAAAAAGTTTCGATATTTTTCCTATTTAAAACTTGACTCTTCTGTAGTTGATTCGTGTACTAAGACTGGCCGAAAATGAAAAGTTGTGATTTTATAGGCCGATATGGCTAGGAACTATACTCTCATTCCGGTGTAACAATCAAGGAATTTTGCTGCCGTACCATGGGTGGAGCAGGCGCAATGATATTACGCAGCGCCTGAAAGTGACCGGCACTAAGTTTGTGTAGATGGAGAGTTGCAGCCGGCAAAGTTGAGGGCTGCGTAATATCATTGCGCCGGCTGCACCCATGGTACGGCAGCAAAGTTCCTTGATTGTTACACCGGAATGAGAGTATAGTTCCTAGCCATATCAGCCTATAAAATCGCAACTTTTCATTTTCTGCCAGTCTTAGTACATGATGCAACTACAGAAGAGTCGAGTTTTAAATAGGAAAAATATCGAAGCTCTTTAGTCATTTTATAGTGAGATGCTAATGGTCTAATCGGATTCAATGATTTATGCTAAACTATGCTAAAAGTGCTACCGCCAGACCCGGCAATCGGCTGAATGGATTCAAAAACGGTAAAACACATCTGTATAACTCTAGGGGAGTTGGAAAATGAGCCTATTTTCAAAAAAAGTGGAGTGTTCCTTTAAAGGTCCAATGAAGTGCTTTAAAACACAGCATTATTCTATGTGTTGACGTAATTTTAACTGAAACAGCAAGATCCTTTTTTAAATAGCCAATAGCGTTTTGTTTACATCACAGCTTGGGCCTGAGCCGTTGAGCTGCGTAAAGGCGCATTTGACAACGTATGATGGCCAAAATCACATCTATATCGCATTATCTCTATATAAAATAGCATTCTCTGTACAATTCAAATGTGTCTGATACATTTTGTGGTCTGCGCCGTGCTATCGTGTGTCTACTGTGTGACACAAAGCGAAAGAAGACTTTATTCCCCCAACCGGAATGCTTATCTACACTGTCTGAATCGCTCCCTATCCCCTATATAGTGCACTAGGTGCCATTCACTGTACAGAAAATTCAAATTATGTGAACAAGTGACCAATTTCAGCCGCAGCTTCAGCGTTTATTTATAGTGTAGGGGGTGGGACGCTTCGTGAAGTGCAGGGCGGAAGTGAGAGACTTTGAGTTTTATCTTGTAAATGCTAATTTTAACTAAAATGACTAATTTTTCACTAGCTTACAGATAACATAAAGGCTAACATATTCATACTAAAAGCCAAAAAACTTCACTTTGGATTTCATGGGGACATTAATGGTTGGATAAACCCTTATTTAAACTGCACACGTCTTAGTGTTATATCATGACCAATTCATATGTATTTTACGAGGTCACTGTTTCATGCATATTCATACGACCTCACTTGTATGATTTTGTTCGTTTTCATACGAATTAGGGAACTTAGCAAAAAACATACAAATACAAAAAACATACCTCACTCGTACGAATTTGTATGAATTAGCCATCTCGTAAAATATGCACGAAACGCCATGAGATCAGGTTGGCATTAAATCTCCGACGTGTACATTCTAGTCAATGCTTGTGTTTATATCCGCCACGCACATTTTACAAGCATCCCAGAAACATCTCTCCGCACTGCTTCGCTAAAGATACACGCCTATGTATTCTTCCCTTAAAAATACTAGTGCAGTGGCTGCGATATACGTATACCTACCAACATCCATCGACATGACTTATCGTGAGAGGAAAAAAACATAACATCCATTAATGGAAATAGCGTCATTTCGCAATAGTTTTTAGATCGACCTTTATAAAATATCGAAAAATTTTGCATGAATCTGTAATAGAAACGCAGCTATAATGTTTCAAAAGATTTTCATTTCAAATAAATTCAGTTCTTTTGAACTTGCTGTTCATCAAAGAATCCTGACAAAAAAGTACCACCATTTCTACAAAAAATATTAAGCAACATGACATTTTCAACATTGATAATAATAATAAAAATAGTTTCTTAAGAAGCAAATCAGCATATTAGAATGATTTCTGAAGGATCATGTGACACTGAAGACTGGAATAATGATGCTGAAAAACAGCTTTGCCATCACAGGAATATATTACATTTTAAAATATATTCAAATAGAAAAAAGATATTTTATATTGTAATCATTTCCCATTTATTATTTTACTGCACTTTTGAATTTTTTAATGTGTGCACAAAAGTCTACCTTTAGAATTGCAATGCAGTGAGACACAAGACCACTGAGGGAAGAGAGAAAGAGAGAGAAGTCAGCAGTGTCAAAACTAGAATATAATTAATAATAAAATACTATGGTTGCGAGGATAAACATGGAGAGAAAGCATACGAGGCATCTTCGATCCAGTCTTCGTTCTCCAGCATGGCCTCAATATGAGGATTAGTAATAACAACGTCATCCAGCTCCAGCTCTGACGGTTCACTCTGAGTCTCCATCGCTCCGATCAGATCCACTGTAGGTCTGAGATACCAGGGAAAACAAGAGGTAGAGAAAGTGATTAAAATACAAAAACAAATTTCAATTATTTCCATGGCTAAGAATGAAGTGTTGGAATGCAAAATGGTGATCCCTGCTTAATCCTCAATGTGGGAATGAGGTCATGACTTGTACACTCAAGTACATACTTGGAGTCAAACTGGTGCAGAAAGTCCGGAGGGTGACAGTATCGATGACGGCACACAACCACCAGCGCCACAAATGATGCCAAGAAGATGGTGGCGAGTACACCTATGGCCACAATAACCACCGTCTCCATGGTTATGAGGAGGATTGTCAAAAAGTTGTTTGGCTGGATTTTGCAAAAGCTAGACGATTCTGAGGAAATAAAGATATGACTTATGTTTTATATAAATATGAATAACACTTATAAATGGTCCTATCTATCCTATGGGATCCTATCATCTATCTTACTAATAATATATTTATATGAAACACTATTTTCTATCATTCTACAGTGTATTGTGTACCTGTGTATGTACAGTAATTGTGTGTTTGTAAGGGTCACACCCGTATGACCTTTGATCAGTCAATTATTAACCTGCTCACAGTATATGTGACACCATGTGTTTGCTATCTATCACTGTTGTTATTCCTGTACTGTATTGTTTGCTTTGGCCTTTTAATAAAAACCAGAGGACTGAATATTTCTATTTGAGCATGAAAAGCCTTGAGTACCATGAAGTTACAGCTGGGTCTATATCATTTCATTTCCACAAGTCTTTCATATAATGTTAACAACGCCATCAATGAAAACAATATTTTGTCTGTTTAGTGATTTAATGCTTATCGAACATGCACAGCTGTTACGACATATGAGAAGTAGTATTTTGATGAGGTGATTGTGTGAAATTGTGTTTTGGAATGCTGTAATTCCCAAATCGGATTAATTTGAACTCCCCTGGCCGTATCATACTGTGCACTCCCCATTAGCGCCAATTCAAATTCACCCTGGCATTCAGAGACACTGGATTAACCTTTATGGATTTGACAAACACAATGTATTTTGGGGACACTAAAACAGTTATCACAAATGTTACACATTGGCTTGATAAAGAAGCTGGTCTTTCGTGATAGATATACAGACTTTAGTTTCATAGCCATAGTCCAGCTAACCAGATTAAATATGAAATCTAATTATGTAAAATTAAATCTTTTCACCACAAGGCAACAACAACATATAGAAGTGAGCCTAAAAAGATCTATAAACCTGAAAAACTCACATTTGCAACACAGCCAAAGTCATCTGCAATTTGAATGGCAATCAATCAATCAATGCAATGTGTAGCTATAGCGTTGTTTCCTTGCCATTTTAGTAAAAACCTGAGATATATTTAAGTTTATATATTCGTTTATGAGTTATGAGTAACTGTTTTTAGGCCAATATATGTTAGTATGAGCACAGTCTGCTGTTTCATTATAAGATATGGATGTTATGGTAATTTATGAAGAGGTGACTGGTAACATTTTATGATAAATTTCAAATTTATATAGAAATCTATATATATTTATACTGATATAAATTGGGGTGCAAAGACATGAGGCCATGCTCCAGGTTTTTACTTAATCCTGTGGTAAACAAAAAGTTTTAAAATTACATAAAAAATAAATAAAATAAAAATAAAATAAAAAAATAACAATAAAATAAAATAAAATTTTATGTTATAAAAAAACCTAAAAGATTTTTAGGTCACTAAAAGGTAAGTGAATGACATGGATCATGTGAATCCTGTGCACAAACAATTTTATTATATCATTTAATATTTTTATATTATATATTATTTTTATATTATATATATTATTTATATAACTGTAATATTATTTTAATTATTTATCTATTATTGTTATTATTATTATTATTATTATTATTATTTATCTATTTTTATTGAGTTATAAAATATTTTCAAATTATTGTTGATGATGAAGTTAACACTCAAATTTTTGTTGATAATATAATGTAATTTTAACCAAATTAGAAACCCAGGCAAAATAGAGGCATTTTGACTAGGGATCTCAGAATTTTGGACCCCAATGTTCAGCATATGTTAACGACTTTTTATTAAAGTTACATATATATATATATATATATATATATATATATATATATATATATATATATATATATATATATATATATATATATTACAGTCACTGGCCTAAACACCTTACTATCCTTCTTTTTACTCCAGAATGTCTAAAGGATTTGATATTTATGCAGCAACACATGAATAAACATTTTCGGGCTATATTCACAGTGTAATACAGCAGCTACATCGAAACAAAGAAAGTTACTCTAAATAAATCACAAAAGGCTTAGTTTAATTTTAATTTCATTAAATTTAAGCAAAAGAAAACGGCCTGCCTGTTTATATGAATCTTCTGTCACTGTACTTTTGACTCACCTCATTTTTTTAATGCAGCACCAATCAATGTTTTCAGGATACATGATCACAAGCTCACAAGCATAAATAGCATTGGTCAATTAAAACACCATTAAAAATTGCAGTTGTACTTTAAGATCTTACCTATATATCCTTTCCATTTTATGGCGTTTGCCCCACGATACAAAGCGCGTTTGGGGTGGACAGGCGGAGACGGCACGGAGATCTCCAGCGCGGGAGCGCGCAGCAAAGCAGCGCCGTGAACTTCGCTCTTGCCCGAGGTGCCGAGGCGCGCTCTCACATCAACAGACGTCAGCTATCCGCTTCAAGCCGCCAGGCGTCATTCACGAGCTTTGTGTTGCAGCGGTTTGGCATGTTGGCAAGTAGAACAGAAGTGGTGAAAGATAGGCTGCATATGTTGTAAGACAGGGGTGTTCAACCCTGTTCCTGGAGATCTACCTTCCTGCAGAGTTCAGCTCCAACCCTGATCAAAGACACCTGAACCAATAATTAAGATCTGAAGGAGCACTTGATAATTACAGACAGGTGTGTTTGATCAGGGTTGGAGCTAAACTCTGCAGGAAGGTAGATCTCCAGGAACAGGGTTGGGCACCCCTGTCTTAAGAGATATTAACTGAAATGATCAAAGACCCATGATTCTTTTTTTCTGCAGTTAATTCCCTCTATTGATCTGCACTTTGATGACCCAGACACTGCATGCAAACACTTTTAAGGTACTTTACAAACAAGATATGTGACATTAAAACTAAGACTCCTTTCTTCCGGTTTGTAGGCCCTACTTCATCTTTTAATGCCTTTGAAACTATTAACCTGACCAAATACTCACACTTGCGGTCTTTGCACTTGACCACATGATGACCTACATGAGGTATTTCCTGCATTTGGCCCAAGTGTTTCAGTGAGAATGAAGACCACAAGTGTGTGTACAACTTTTCATTCCGTGATGACATACACGTATAGTGTTGTAAAAGGGCAAGTGTTTACAGAGCTTTATTTTTATTTTCAATACTTTGCATTTTAAAATAAGATTCTAAATGTCTGTTCAGTGGTCCGTATAACAGATAATAGATTTACTGTAATATCTGGCGCTTCTAATTAAGTGAAAAAAAAAAAAAACAATTGCAAATGTTGTACAAAATAAATATACTCATCTTTGCACCAATAAAACAAGTAACACTTTGTTTTTCCTGGTGAAAAAAACAGCATATGCTGGTAGGTATGTTCTGATGCTGGTTTAAGCTGGTCCTTTGCTGGTTTAAGCTGGTCCTTTGCTAGTTTATGCTGGTCATGTTGCTGGTCAAGGACCAACATAAACCAGCAAAGGACCAGCATCCCAGCATCAAAACATACCTACCAGCATATGCTGTTTTTTTCACCAGGGTTGCTACCAAATTATATGTAATATCTAATTATTATTAATATTTAACTTACACTGGAAAGGTTTTTTTTTTTTTTTAGCACAGTCTTGGTCAAAAGTCTCACAATTTATTTCCAGAACATGTTGCATGATGGGATACATTAAGTCTCAAATACCGCTTTGGATCGGTATTTGAGGCAGTGTGGATTTAGTGTGCATTAAGGGCACTGCGCTTCGGTGTATGTAAGACATGGGACCGTCTTGCCCACTTCTTTTCTGTTACATGCATGCACTTTCAAGTGGCCAAGACCACAAGTATTGGAGAGGGCCTATCTCTATAAACTTTCTTCATGAACTGGTTACGAAGTTAAAATAAACCACATCTGTAACTGAGATTCTAGCGTGCATACCTACTCAGGTTTTTGATATTATTGGGCCCTGTATCCTAATAAATAAATAAATAAGAGTCTTTCTGCAGGATTTGTTCCAGGATATTTAAAGCATGCTACTGTTAATCCTCTGTTGAAAAAAAAACTAAACCTGATGAGACAGTTCTCTCGAATCTTTAGGCCAATTTTTTAATTTACCTTTTATTTCAGAAATCCTTGAGAAGGTAGTTTCTATCTAATTATTACATTTTTTAGAGTCAAGTGTAGAGTCTTTGAATCTTTTCAGTCTGGTTTTAGGAAAAATCACAGTAGAAAATTTGCTCTTTTATGAGTGTCTAATGATATATTATTATTTGTTGACTCTGGGAACTCTGTAATATTTCTGCTGTTGGATTTGAGTGCTGCCTTTGATATGGTTGATAATGATAGGCATTAAAGGTCATGTACTGAACTGGTTCAACACCTATTTGAACAATAAAACTTTTTCTGTCTATATAAATGGATGTCTATCCTCCAAAGCGCGTTTGACCTACAGGGTTCCCCAAGGATCTATTCTTATCCCCATTTTGTTTTTCTTATATATGCTCCCTTTGGACTCATTTTTTTTTAGAAAACACAGAGTATTATTTCATTGTTACACAGATGACACTCAAATATATGTGCCCATCAAGCATAATGACAATGCTGGACTGTGTGCTTTAATTGCCTGTCCATGTCCATTTTATTGTTTTGATTGGTGTCTTTTATTTCGGTTTCATAATTTTTGTACAGCACAGTGGTCAGCCACTGTTGTTTTATCGTGCTGTATAAATAAACTAAACTAAAGTTCGTAAGAATGTACAGTTGGTTATTTCGTTTTAAACCCAAGAGTGTGAGACAGTGACAACAAAAGAATTATATAATTTCACAGAACTTTTTATTTAAAATGCACATTCTCATTATTTGCTTTGTAAAAGTACACTTTTAATGCACAACAGAAACAGTGAATTTAAACTACAGCAGGGTCCAAGCAAGCTGACCAAAGAAGTGTCATTTCACATGTCTGTTTACAACAGGCCAGTCTATATTTATATATTTTCTTTTAGAAAGCGTTAGAAGCTACACATTAAAAGCAACATTAAAGTTGGCACTTCAACATAGGCTATATATTTTATTTTCGTCCACTCATCAGCAAGCTGCAGATTTACATGAGAATCTAAAAACAAGCAATTGACATTGTTGTAATATTAGAAACAAACATTAAAAGTATTATAGCCTTTTTTGTAAGACTGGCTGGATGAAATGGCTGGATTTTAACTGCCACCCTGGTTTTATGAAACACCGCCACTGTGCTTGAGAAAATGGATGTGTGCCATGAAAGTGTAAGAACAGCGTCAGTTGGACGAGTCTCACACTGAATATGTGAAAGCTGGCAGTCCTGACTGGGCAACCACGCAACACATCCACCCAATAACTGAAAGTGAGTAATTTATCCCTCAAAATAATCTACATAAAACATTTGTTAAAATTTCACATTAGAGTCACAAAGTTGTAAATGTTTACAAATAAAAGAAGAACAACAGAAAAACCTCCCACTTTGTTGTCCCCCTAAGATGGTATGTTTTGACTTATTTTGATGCTGGCGTACTCAGAGTGCTCTGCCATGTCAGTCTGTATGTGAGCTGGTTTGCTGGCAGTCTTAACATGGACAACAGTAGAATATGTCACCTCATCCTGGAGAGACAGGAAAAGACTGATAAATTTAGACCTATAGTTAATAATGCCTACATGTACATATGCATGTATGCACACAGAATACACTCTGACTAACCTCATTTTCATCCTGTTTTAGGTTTTCTCTTTGAGCTACACCATTAGGATTTACATCACCCTAAAGAAATAGATGACATGATCAGAACACACATATACAGATGCTGCTCTTTTTTCTTTCTTTTTTTTTTTTGATTTAGCTTGAAAACACAGTGGAAATGCACACTCTCAAACTCATAATAATCTCTCATAGCGTGGCATGTACTGTAACAACATATTAAATAAATTATGAATGGGTTTCAGTGAATTTGTGCTCACCCGCTTTTTATTTTCACTACTCACTAGCACTAGTTCATCATTGTTCACCTTTTGGGCATCTCTTCTTCCTAGAAAGTAAAACATCTCAGTTGAATGTTATTTTTTAGTTTTTTTTTTTTTTATTATTATAAAGAATTAGTTTGAATGGGAGTGTATACATTTTTCCAAACATGATTTTCACTTTAGTGTTGTGCTGAATTATAACAAATGCAAGTGATGGTCAGCAAATAATTTTCACTTTAATATAAAATCTCCCAAAAAAATTAAGAGACCCGTCCCATTCCAGTGTGTACTGTCATGCTACCATCACATACTGTACATATATTGTTTTGTGTGTTTGTTTACCGCTGTATTTCCAGTAGATCAATGCCAGTACAGCCAGCAACAGAACTACCGGAAGCACTGACAGCAGAATTAATACTGAGAAAAAAAAAAAAAAAAAGTGAAGAAATACTCATTTGTATATAGACAATTAAAAAAAACAGGTGAAACGATGTTCAATATAAAAATACAAAGTCATCTTTAAAGGAAAATAGGTTGTTACTTACATTGGTTTTCAGAGCTGTTATCTGGCTGTTCAGCTGTAGGTTTCTCTGTTTGTTTTATAGGTTTAGTTATTGTGTGAACTTTGCCAACTATTTATTTAAAACAATATTCTTAGAACTTCAAAATTCTTCTAACAGTTGATATTTTAATGAACAATATCAGTACTGAATAGGTTCAAAGAAAACTGCATCACGTGTAAGAAAATTACCTTGAACATTGAGTCTGATGTTGACGTATTGTTGAGACGAGACAGAGCAGCGATATTCTCCCTGGTCCTCTTCGCTTAGGTTTGATATCTGTAGAGAGAGATTTCCCGGAGAGGTTTCATTTAACAGTTTGACTCGACCTGTGTGTCTCTCACTCTGTTTATGTGGGTAAATTTCTTCAGAGTTTATTCCGGGGTTTAGTGGAGTAAATGTCCATGTAAGTTGTTCAGGTTTAGCCTGTAGTTCAGTACATGAGCAGGGCAGAACCACAGACTCTCCTGAGTGTCTTGTCACCGCAGACATTGTTTTTTTCTGATCCAGATCACACCCTGACAACACATTCACAACAGTCATACTGACATTTACATCTACACTGAATATCAGTGAAAAAAAATCTTTAAAAAAATCATTTTGAGAGATACATGTTTCAGACAACAAGCTTCCATTTACCTTTTATTGTTACTGTAATATCAGTATAATCATTGCTTGAAATCTCACACCTATAAGTCCCTTCATCTTCCTTTCTGAGGTCAGAAATGAGCAGAGACAGATTCACTTGAGAACTTTGATTAAACAGTTTCCGTCTGTCTTTGTATTTGTCATCTTTAAATACTTCAGTCCAATCGCTTTTACTATTGCAGCGCCAGGTGAATGTCTTGACCGTAGAGTGAAGGTCAGTACAGGAGCAGGGCAGCAGGACTGATCCACCTGTGTAACCTGTTACTTCTTCTTTAACCTTTTTATGACCTGAAACATTACAACCTGCAGACAGAGAGAGTTTCTTTCAGAACTGACCACTGTGAGCTTTAGAGATTAACATAAACATCAGGAAGAAGTAACAGCAGAGAAGATCTCTTAGATATTTTATTAATTAGACCACCACTAAATAATAATTAAATGTGCTTAAAAGTGAAATAAACTTTCACAAGTTATTCATATAAATTTTGTTCATATAATCTATAATAATGAAGCTTTATGTTACGGTCAGGGTGCTGGAGGGTGTAAAGCTTCATGAAATCATGTGAAATAACATGAAATATGAAGACCACAGTACTCAACTGAATCATTCAGCACTCCCACAGAGTCACAGCAACTCATGACTGATTAAATCACTCTGAATTCATTCACAATAAAAGTATTTAAAAATGGACTTACCATCAGTAAAATAAAGCATACAAAGGAAAAGACAGAAACACTCCCTCATGACTCTCTGAACTCACTGATGGACTTAAACACACTTCACTTGATCTGCAAGTGTGAGTCTTAATTCTGCACTGGTTGTTTTCTCTTAAGTCTTCAGAAACTTTATGACATTTCCTCCTTTTATGCAGCTGTCTGTTTACTTCCTGAATCTGTGATGCTTTGCAAACCATATGTTATAATGGTCTCTTTGAGTTTTCATGTCACTACTTCAGCTAATGATTTAACGTATAGAGCAAGCAAGTAGATCATGATCCACATGTAGTCTGTTTTAAGGACTGAATTGTTGCTTTGAGCTCTTCTAACAGAAATAAGTCATGAGATCATGAATTTGTATCTCAGCTAGCAGATTAAGCTGACTGTTAAACATACCATACCATTAACGGTTTTATATTTCTAAACTTGTTCTGAAATATGATCCCCAAATGGATAACTGTTGAATTGACCAGAATGCTGACTTTCTGAATTAATGGTTTTGTGTGTGTGTTTCCTTTATTTGTATTGAGAAGTGATTGTGGTGGGTGGTTTCTTTGTGTGTGAGAAAGAAAGAGAACATGTACAGAAATGATGCAACATACAAAGGTCTGTTTTCTTAAGTAATATCAGAAGTCAGGATCTCTAACCATAATGTACTCAATAATCATTTTGACAGTATTTTTATTGTAATAAAATAGTACACTTCTGGAGAAAAGCTTATATATACACTGTCTGGTAAATCGTCAAAATGTTTACATGATGCCAAGATAACAGTGGCTTCAGTAAACTTGCTATAGAGATTATGAATAACAGGCTACTAAATGTTCCACTCATATAAGCACTGCTTTTGGTCCGACTTTATACATTTTCTTTACATTTGCAGTCCAATCAAGTAGCAAAAAGGCTAAAACACACACACACATATATACACATATTATAATTAAAGAGGATATAAACTAGATAAGCTGAGTTAAAATAGAGGGTGTAAAATAGTTTAAATAAGTTACAAGAAAGTAATGAAAGTTGCAAATAAAATGCAGGTTATGATTTTAAGTCTCATTTATTTGGTCTTGTAGACTCCACATGCTGTGCTGTGTCTCTGAGTGCTGGTGTGTCTGCTGATTGAACATGTCAACTCATCCTAGAAAGAGAGAATGAGACGTACACATTTCTATGGTATCTGACTGTTATACATTCTACAGAAAGATTGGTAGCTGCAGTCAAATGTCACATCAAGCACAATAAGCATTCGAAACCTGAAAGCAGCACGGCATGTATCAATATACTGATGTCTCTGATTGTGTTCTTTGATTAATTTTAGTCAAGATATTATCATTAAACTAAGAACTTTAACACTTTTTTTTCACACAGCTTACATTAAGTTGAGATTTGTGCTTGTTTTCTCGATATCCCTTCTGAGTGCTGAGTGGTTGCACGTTCTCCTCTGTGTTTTGCAGGTTTATGGGTTGATAAACAGATTGAGTGAAAGTAAAGTTTCTCTGTTCAGAGTTAAATAATTGTCAGTCAAAATATAACACAGTAGGACATACTATGATAAAGCTTCATGTCATTTTTTAAACTATAGAAACACTGACAGCAGAATAAAGACTGTTGAAAAAGAAAAGAACATATAAAAACACAAAAGCTATACTAAAAAAAAAAAAAAAAAACCCTAACATTTTTAGGTACTTAATACTTAAGTACAGATATTTAAAGAAAACAGGCAAAAATGCTGTTTATTGACTTGTCTTTTAACTTGTGAACTGTGTGGACCTTATAAACAATAGTGCATATAAATTCTTAGAACTTAAACCTCTTAATAGTTTTTCTCATTTCCTAAAACACTATAACCAGTCTTTTGAACTAACATTTCAAAACCATAATGCCATTTCCCTAAACTATAAACACTATTCCCCTCCTTTAACACATGAGTCAGATGTGGTGAACTGTTACTGCAAAACTCTACACGCAAATCCCTACATTTCTCAATGCTCACACCATGTGAACATTTGGAAAGTATTAGCATTTAGTATTGTTCACTCAAGTCTGCAAGGTTTGAGCTCAATTAGCACACAATTAACCAAGTGGAAACGCCAGGAGTCAAAATTTATCACACACCAATCAGAACCTTCGATGGAGATAAGAGGGCCAAAATCAGCTTACAGTTTTTCCTCAGTCTTTTTGGTGCATTTCTCAGATCAGAAATGAAATTCTCAAAAGTACTTGTTCAACCTCCACATCATAAAGTCACTTGTGTACATCATAAAAAGTTTCTCATTCTTTTGAACAAGTTGCGTTTGCTTTGGTACATTCATGCAACTGATTATGATTTGTCTGCGGTTTCCTATACATTATCAGTTGCTATTGTCATGTTGCTCAAATGTATTATATAGTTCTCTGCGCTATAGTCTTATAAAAACATCAAGTCATTAGCTCAATGTATAAACCATTACAGTAAATGCAACATTTTTGAGCTAGTTGTCATGAACTGTCAAACATATTTTCTAAACATTTCTATTAGACTTTTTTGTGAATTTCCTATGAATTGTTGAAATGAATCTTGACTTTCACTAAGAAAAGAATATAGATCAACCAATGATAAAGGTACATCTCAACATCTCATAAACCTTCAATTGGAAAGCATATATAGACAGAGGACAAGAAAAGAGTTACAAAATTCTGACACTGGACTTTTTTTGACAGTGCCCAAATTTCTTTTTCTTTTCTATTTCACAATGACTTTTTATTAAAGTTTTTCTCAATTGCTTAAACACATTTCTTGAAATTATGCCACTTTTTTGCGAAACTCTAAACACAAATCCACAACTTCTAACTCAATTCCCCGAACTTACTATATTCAGGTCAAAATGAAGCTCAAAATGAACACTGATGAGATTAATTCAAAACAATACTACGAAAATGGTAATAAGTGTTGCTTGGAAAAAAAAAAAAAAAAAAAAAAAATCACATGATGAACACAACAAATGTATGCATTTGCATGTGTTTTAATCCTTAATTTATTGTACTGTAGAGTACAGCACAAAACAGCAAATAACAACAAATAACAACAAAAATAATTATTCTGCCCCAGCATCCTGTCTTTGGTCTGGGACAGGCCAAAGAACCTCCTAAACATCACAGACTAAATTGGCCCTGGACAGGCAGCGGGGGTAAAATCCTCTTGCATGCCTGATCCAACCCTGGCACGCATCAGCTAAAATATATGAGACTGCTAGTCTTCTTGCCCTTGTCCTTCCTATGTCTCTTCCATGTTGTTGTCGTCATCCTCCTCCTTCTTCTCCTCCTCTTCCTCTTTCACCTCCTACTCTTCCTCTTCGAAATTGCACATTACTGTATGCAGGGTATTGATAGAAAAAGACTTGATAGGATTCACAGTTACACTTTTACTAGTGGTCTGACAAATAAAAATATAAGGATAAAAAAAAAAATACAAAAAAATGAAATGAAAATATGTTACAAAGTCATTGTGAAATAGAAAAGAAAAAGAAATATGTGCAAAGGCGGAAATATAAATTAGAAATTCCACTGTTTGTAACTTGTGTTGTCCTCTGTCTATATATGCTTTCCAATTGAAGGTTCATGAGATGTTGAGATGTACCTTTGAGCTGTTTCAAAGAACTGCTTTATCATTGGTTGATCTGTAGTCTCTACATTAGTGAAAGATTAATTTGAACATTTCATGGCAAATTTACAAAAAGTCTAATAGAAATGTGTAGAATATGCTTGACAGTTTATGAAAACTAGATCAAAAATTTAGCATTTACTGTAATGACATATACGATGAGCTAATGACTTGATGTTTTGAGGGGTAAGACTATAGCACAGAGAACTATATACATGTAATACATTTTGAGCAACATGACAATAGGAACTGATAATGTAGGCAAAAAGTTGCATAGTCAGTTGCATGGTACAAAGCAAATGCAAACTTGTTCAAAAAAATTAGAAACATTTTATGATGTGCACAAGTGACTAGATGATGTGGAGGTTGAACAAGTAGTTTTGAGAATTTCATTTCTGATCTAAAATGCACCAAACTGTATAAGCTGATTTTGGCCCTTTTATCTCCATCAAAGATTCTGATTGGTGTGTGATAAATTTTGACTCCTGGCGTTTCCACTTGGGTAATTGTGTGCTAACTGAGCTCAAACTTTGCAGACTTGAGTGAACAATACTGAATGCTAGTGCTTTCTAAATGATCACATGGTGTAAGCACTGAGAAATGTAGGGATTTGTGTGTAGAGTTTTGCAGTAACAGTTCACAAAATCTGACCCATGTGTTAAAGCAGGTTAATAGTGTTTATAGTTTAGGGAAATGGGTGTGCTTTTTGAAAAATGGCATTATGGTTTTGAAATTTTAGTTCAAAAGACTGGTTATAGTGTTTTAGCAAGCGAGAAAAACTGTAATGTTTTTTTTTATTTTATTTTATCTTTATATATATATTTTTGTCATACCACTAGTAAAAGTGTAACTGTGAATCCTATCCGTTTTTTTTCAATCAATATCCCGCATACAGTATGTGTAATTTTGAAGAGGAAGAGTAGGACGTGAAAGAGGAAGAGGAGGAGGATGATGACAACATGAAAGAGAAATAGGAAGGGCAAGAAGACAAGCAGTCCCATATATTTTAGTTGATGTGTGCCAGGGTTGGATCAGGCATGCAAGAGGATTTTACCCCCGCTGTCTGTCCAGGGCCAATTTAGCCTGTGATGTTGAAGAGGTTTTCGTAGTATTATTTTGCATTGATCTCATCAGTGTGTAAAACTGTGTTGTATTGTGTGTGTTTTTGAGGGGGTGTGTGTCATGTCTGACAGCAAAGTTTATTTTTTTCAGCAAGATTGAATTGTTTTGAGTGGAGAGCTTCATTTTGACCTGAATATAGTAAGTTTGGGGAATTGAGTTAGAAGTTGTGGATTTGTGTTTAGAGTCATTTCAAGAAATGTGTTTAAGCGATTGAGAAAAACTGTAATAGTTTTTCATAAATTATATCAACATAAGAAAATTACCTTGAACATTGAGTCTGATGTTGACGTGTCGTTGATATGAGACAGAGCAGCGATATTCTACCTGGTCCTCTTTGTTCAGGTTTGATATCTGTAGAGAGAGATTTCCTGAAAGGTTATTTATTATTTAACACTTTGACTCGACCTGTGTCTCTCACTGTGTTCATTTGGGTAAATCTCTTCAGGTTTTGTTGTATTTAGTGGAATAAATGTCCATGTAAGTTGTTCAGGTTTAGCCTGTAGTTCAGTACATGAGCAGGGCAGAACCACAGACTCTCCTGAGTGTCTTGTCACCTCAAACATTGGTTTATTCTGATCCAGATCACACCCTGACAACACATTCACAAACCTGTTACACTGACATTTACATTTACACTGCATTTCACTGAAACAAACAAATCTACTGTATTTTCAAATGTTTCATTCAAAAAGTTTCCATTTACCTTTTGTTGTTACTCTAAAATCTGTATAAGTTTGAGAAGCCTTGCACCTATAGTACATTTTTTCTGAAGTCAGAAATGAGCAGAGACAGATTTGTTTGAAAATTTTCATTAAACAGCTTCAGTCTGTCCATGTATTTGTCATCTGTAAATACTTCAGGCCACTTGTTTTCATTCCATGTGAATGTGTTGAGTGTAGACTGAGTGTCAGTGGCAGTGTAGTGTGTGGCTGAACTGGAACCTGCAAAGTTGTTTCCAGGGGGGAACAATTTAAATGGTGCACCTCCTAAGAGCACATGTAGGTGAAGAGTTTTGAGAAGGTCTTCTTTAACAAACAAAGGACTTTCACCCATCAGCTTAAATTCAACCCTGAAGACGTAACTGGTACGAATATTGATAACATTTTCATTTGTGTTGATGTGAAGATATTAGTTTTGAAGCTGTAAAAATGGTAGTATTGTGTTCAAATTATGTGGATTTTGTTTAATGGAAATTGTTAGTGTTGATTGATGTTAAGTTGATGTTAAGATGAGTTGCCCTTTTGCGTCCTTCAGTCCGTGAAGCCATTTGTCAAGTTTGGGCAGAGCTGAAAGGGAAAAAACCTAAGAAACTTGACAGTTGATAACAGGCGTGGCAGTGAAGACAGCAGGATTAAAGGCCTAGAAGTCTCAGAAAGCTGTCGACGCAGAAGGAGAATCATCTGAAATCATCTTGCAATGCCACCAGATGGGAAAACAGTGAAGCAGCTGAAGCAAGAGAGGACCTTAGCTAAAAGTGCATTTACCAAGCAAGCAAACTTCCTTAGCAGGGGAGTGAAGCATATGGCAAAGAATGAACTACAAGAGGAGTTTAAGAAGCTTGTTTCTGAGGCAACAAAGGTTGGTGAAACGAATGATGAATACAGAGCGGGTCTACTAGCAGACATCGAAGCTGACATGACGAGTGGTGAAGAGGCTGAACTTGGTAATCAGCAGCAAGATGACTTAGAGAAGACAATCCATGAATATGAAGCAAGATTGGAAGAGGTTAGGAATATTGTCCTGTCCAATTTATGGTTGAGATATGGTAAAGATGAGATGGAAACGGCAATAAAAGAAGCAGAAAGAGCTGCTTAAAATACCTGCTATCGCTGTAAACTGAAATGGCCATGAGTTCCAGCTGGATAGTGCAAAGGGAATAATCCAAGGTGCAATCACAAGCCTTGCAGTTTGGGGGATGTGGATTCCAGCAGCAGAAAAACCCAGTCTGGAAACTGGAGTGAAAGATCTAAAAGCATGCAGCAACAACCTAGAAGCAAAGAAAGTAGAATTCATCACAGCACAAAGAATAGCAGAAGACGAAAGAGACCGAGTGAAGGTACCCCAGATGCCCGTGCCAGCTCCACAACCACAACCAACGTTGAGAATAAAGCCAACCAGTTTACCCAAGTTCAGTGGTTGTAAGAGGAATTTCCATCGATAGAAGAGAGATTGGGAAAGTCTGCAAAAGCAGGGGGAGCCAACTGGCTCAGTTGAGGTGAAAAAGATCCAACTCTTGGACAACATAGATGACAGAATGTGCAGAGATCTCTGTTTGTCCACCTACAACACTGCTGAAGACATATTCCAAGTCTTTGAAAACAGGTATGAAAACAAGTCTACAACTGCATTGAAAATAATTGAAGATCTGGGAAAAATCCCCATTTTAAGAGCAAACCAGCCAAGGAAAGTCATTGACTTACTCCAAAGTATGGAGAAGGCCCTGGATGATCTCACAGAGCTTGGCAACACAGGAGCCATTAACAACCCTCTAGTCATCAAATCAATAGAAAGTAAGTTACCTGACAACATGAAAAGAGACTGGCTTATCTTCATGGTCAACCCAGCAAATGGCATCACTCCAGACAATCACTTCGATGATCTCCTAAAATTCCTGAAAACACAAGAAGAAATTCTAGAGAAATTGGAGCAACTGGGAGTAAGTGAAAAGCCGGAAAAGAAACATCTTTGCATGGAAAAGTATGCTTCCACACGGTCCACAAGGAAAGGCGCATGCGTCGTCTGTGGAGATGACAAGCACCGGGAGAAGATATTCTTCTGCAAACGGTTCAAAGAACTGAAACCTGGTGAAAAGCTGAATGCTGTGGAAAAGCTAGGTGCATGCAAGAGGTGCCTGGTTTGTTATGGTGAAGATGACGAGTGTAGAGATATTACCTACCTGTGTAGGAACAGGGGATGTAAGAAGAGCAACTCTCCAGACCATCATTTCTTTCTTTGCCTGAAAGGAGACTTCAAAAGGAGTGAGGCAGACAAAGGAGGAAAGCCTAATGGGAAAAGGCATCAGTTCACAAGCCACTTTCTGAAAAGTTAAGAGAAGAAGCCATTCAGCTCTTTGAGGAATATGTCCGCCTCAGCCGCATTACCTTCCATAGAAGCCTTACACTAGCCAACTGGATTGGGAAACCTTGGGGAGTAACTTTCTTTGATGGAAGTGACAGAAGCTATGGAGCTGTGGTGTACTTCAGATGGGAGACAGAAAAGGTGTCCATTTCTGATTGGTTGAGTCCAAAGCAAAGCTGTCAACAGTCAAAGCCGAAATATGCGGTGCAGTCTTTACAGCACGACTTAGAAGATACACTGAAAAGCACAGTCAAATGGAAATTGATCGATGGTTTCATCTGCTGAATAGCCAAACTGTGTTAGGAGCAATCCAGAGAGACAGTTATGGTTACCACACCTTTTTTGCAAACAGAGTTGGGGAGATTCAGAAAGCCGGGTCTGTTCAAGACTGGTGGTGGATCCCTGGAGACCTGAATGTAGCCTACTTTATAACAAGGGGAGCAGCTCCAGAGGACCTCAAAGAAGACTCTGTGTGGCAGAATGGACCAGAATTTCTAAGGCAACCTGTAGAAGAATGGCAAAAAAAATCAGCCAAAGAAGTTGATGCATATATTAAGCTCCAAAGAAAATCCTTTTCTGCAGCATTGACAAGAGCACAGGCTAGAAGAAACCAAAACAGTGCTGAAGCAGTGCTCAAAGCTCCAATAAGAAGTGAAGAGAAAAAGGATCAGAGTTTTCCACTGCAAAATAATCCAGTTGAGAAAGAACTTGACACTGGCATTCGGAGAGCACCAGCTAGCGCTGCAGTAATAACGCTTATTGACTCCAAGAAGTTCAGCAGCCTGACGAAGTTGGTCAGAGTCACTGCCTGGGTATGGAGATCTGCAATGAAATGGAAGATGGTACTGAAAAAGAGTTTGATCTCAAATAAACCAAAATGGGAGAAATTTTCTTCAACAGAAGATGTGAAGTCCAGAGTCAAACATGCTGTATTGTTAGAGAATGCGTTAAGAGATCTCTTCCTTGCGACTCAGGAGGGCATAACCTTCCAAGACACCACTCTCAACAGACTTCCAGTGTTTAGAGATGAAGACACAGGACTCTTAGTTTGTGGAGGAAGGTTCCAAATATTCAATAAAGTAAAAAACGGCAGTACCCATTCTACCATATGAAGCATGGATATCCACTCCTCCAGTTTAAGAAGCCCATGGAGTGAACCATGAAGAAATAGCAGGCACTCTTTTACGGATGAGGAGGAGAGCTTGGGTGATAAAAAGGCAGAAAATTAGCAAAAAGAGTTGTTGACAACTGTGTGACATGCAGGAAAGCCAGGGCAAGAAAGTATCAACGACACCATCAAGACCATTTGAATACACAACAAGGGATTTATTTGGACCTTATGAAGTGAAGGATGAGGAGAGAAAGAGAGTAAAGCTTAAGGTATGGAGGTTTGTCTTCTGTTGCATGGCATCCAGGGCTATGCACACGGACATTGTCAGTGACCAGTCAGCTGAAAGTTTCCTCCTGGCCTACCAAAGATTCACAGCATTGAGAGGGCATCCCAGAAAGCTGTGGTCCGACCTTGGCAAAAACTTTGTGGGAGCCAGACCTGCCTTGAAGGAGCTCTACATGTTCTTGGACCAGTTGCAGAAGTCAGAATTGGAGAATGAGGTTTCCAAGCTTGGGACAGAATAGAGTTGGAAAATCCATCCAGCAGACTCACCCCACAGAAACAGACCAGCAGAAGCAGCTGTTCGCTCTGTAAAGTGGGCCTTTTATAATCTGGGAGGAGATGGAGTCTTCACATGGAGTGAGTTCCAAACATTTCTATTCATGGCTGCCAACCTCGCTAATGAAAGACCTACAGATTCCAGGACTCAAAGCCGGGAAGACTGTGTGGACTACATCAGCCCAAACTTTCTTCTACTTGGAAGAACTGGACCCAAAGGAGATCTGGGGAGCTTTGAGTTTGAAGGCTATCCCTATAAAAGGTTGAGAGTCATCCAAACTGAAGTAAACTGGTTCTGGAAAAAGTGGAGTCAATTGGCTGGACCTAATCTATTCATGAGGATTAAGTGGCACACAAAACAGCGAAATGTGGCTGTAGGAGACACCATCTGGAGACATCATCTAACTGACCAGAACACACTGAGGGGTCAGTATAGGCTTGCCAGAGTCGTCAGTGTCAACACTGATAAGAAAGGCATTGTAAGAGATGTAAATGTGAGAACTTACCCCAGTTATCCAGTTTCAACTGTGAAGCCTGTCCAAAGAGATAAAGCAAAGAAACTGTCAATCAAAATTCCTGCTACAATCCTTCATATGGACGTCAGACGACTGATTGTTTTACCTCCTGTGGAAGAGCAAAGGCAAAGAATAGCATGGTTACTGGTGTGACATCCTTGGGTTTGTACATCAGGAGGTCAATTGGGAGGTGTTGCGTCAAAAAATTCCTGCAGAGGGCAGTGTAGCGTGTGGCTGAACTGGAACCTGCAAAGTTGTTTACAGGGGGGAACAATTTAAATGGTGCACCTCTGAAGAGCACATATAGGTAGCATTAATAGGGAAGCATGAAAGTGGGATGTGTAATGAATGTGGTATCTTAGAAACAGTTAAGCATGTGCTTTTTAAGTGAGATAAGTATGATGGTCAGTGTGACAGCGTCTTTTTAATAGTATAAGAAATAGGCCAGTGAGTATTGTGGATCTTATGGGGAAGGGTTTAAGTGATAATCAGATTTATAGGGCTGTTTTAACTTTTTTGGAGGTTATAGAACTATAGGGTCTGAGGATGAGGAGCATGGTGCCTCTGTCTGCCTTGAATGCTGAGGAACTGAACTTTTTTTTTTTTTTTTTTATTAGATAAATAAAATACAGATTCATCAACCAGGTGCATAAGATATACAGTAGGTGGCGGTAATGCTCCTACGGACGGAACGGCCATTCAACAAAAAAAGCAGCAGCACATGTAGGTGAAGAGTTTGGAGAAGGTCTTCTTTAACAAACAAGGAACTTTCACCCATCAGTTCAGATTCAACCCTGAAGACACAACTGGCATGAATATTGATAACATTTTCATTTGTGTTGATGTAAAATATCAGTTTTGAAATTGTAAAAATGTTAGTATTGTGTTTAAATTATGTGGATTTTGTTTAATGGAAATTGTTAGTGTTGATTGATGTTAAGTTGATGCAGTTTGATTTATGTTGAATGAAATGGATTGTGGAATATTAGTTTAAATAATATCTTTATTTGTATTAATACATATTTTGTGTTCGTATGTTCTACTATTGCTTTGTGAAGCCTTTGCAAACAGAAGTAAAATAAAAAACAGTAAAGATGAGTTGTCCTTTTGCATCCTTCAGTCCATGAAGCCATTTGTCAAGTTTGGGCAGAGCTTAAAGGGAAAAAAACCTAAGAAACTTGAAAATACTTAATATCAATTTGTTGCAAACACCTTTCTTTTCTTTTTCTTTTCTTTTTTTTTTACAATTAAATGTTGTATGTATAATATTGAGTAATCTTTACAAGGCTTTTTGGATGTGTGCCTTTTAAGAGATCTATTTAAGTAAAATGTACTTAAAAGACTAACACATGGATTAGGCTGCTAATGATTGAGGCCATTTTGAATTTTCGGTTCAACGGGTGAGAAGGACTGCATTTTTCTCCATGGCTATCAACCCAAAGGGCGCTGAAAAGGTAGGAATTAAATCACATATGAGCAGAATAATTGTCAAATGCTTTAAATGTCACCAAGTATGCAATAATAAAGCAAAATGTTTGGTTTATTTGCTGGTTCATATGTACTCCTGCATTTAACCTTAAAATCGGCTAACGATTTGGCCATTTTTCATTTTCTTTATTGACACTTTAATATACTTTGTTTTAGCATTTTTATCCACTCATTATTAAGCATGTGAGTTATATAGTTCAGGATTAATTGGGTTTTACGGCTGTAATTTAGTTGTAATTTGGATTATGTGCTCAATATGCCTTAAGATACTGCTTGTATACAACTACCCTGGTGAAAAAAACAGTATGTTTTGAGGCTGGTTTAAGCTGGTCAAGGACCAGCCTCAAAACATACCTACCAGCATATGCTGTTTTTTTTCACCAGGGTTATAAAGTTATTCGACTGTTTTCTTTAATTATCTGTTGAAATAATATGGAATATGTCTTTAAAGGTAGTAACGTAAGCGTTTAACGTTACAAGTGACTGAACAGTCGGAGTGAGCGGAGAGGTTAAAGTGTCGGAGTTTGGGGAAAGTGCCATGCGGTAATCGCTTTATTTTTCTTTCATTTTAAAGAGGTTGACATCAGCATTGAGCTCATTTATGACTCAGCCGCGTCTCCGTCATGAATCTTCTCCGTCAGAGGCCAGCGGCACCGAAAAAGGTTTACGTTAGTGGTGGAATGTTTTAATATAACAAAAAAGAGATGCCATCACGAATGTAACTTTACATGTTTGTTTTATTAGCTGTTTTACATAATTTAGCCTTGAATTGTATACCTTAATCACCGTTTTTCGTTATGCATCTCCTCGATGATTTAAAGTTACTGCATCTATACAAAGCAAATATACAGTATTTGTGTCTTTTATTTAATTATGTATTGAAATTATATGAAATGGGTATGTCTTTAAGCGTTTGGAAAAAAGTTTATCGTAAAGCATTTGTATAAATGACTGAGCTGAATTTGGTGGAACGTGTTTTGGGGAACATGCCATCCAGTAATAGCTACGTTTTCTTTTTTTTTTTTTTTTTTTTTTTGCTTTAAATTTAAGGAGTTTGACGTAAAAATTGAGCTCCCATTATGACTGGGGCACTACTAAAGCATTATCACGTGAGGAGCAAAAGACAAGACTAAAATCTTCTCTGTTAGAGAGACCAGCTGCACTGAAAAAGGTAAGAATAACATTAAATATGACCACACTGATGCTGGAATGTTGTAAAGGCACTAATGTAATGGGGCATAAATTACATATAATTGTGTTTCTACTTCTTACCAGTTAACAGTTAGTTTGTGCGTGTTATTCTTTATTTCGGTGGACAAGCAGTTGTATAATAATAATAATAATAATAATAATAATAATAGAATAGAATAGAATAATAAAGAAATAAATCACTCTAAATCAGCACTTGCAATGAAATGAAAGTAAAATCTTTGTAGACTAAAACTGTTTTTACTTCACACAAATAAACATATTTTAAATGAAATCTGAGAGATTTCTCTCCCTCCTTTGACAGTCCATGCAACTACCACTTCGATGCTTTAAAAAGAAAATAATCGAGCAGTTTTTAATTAATTTTCTGCAGAGCCATGATTGCTTCATATGATGAACAGTTCGAATTTAGCATTTTATTCACATATAAATGTTGATCAGTAAACATAAACAGAAGTACTTGCTTGACACATAAGAACAAACCTCGTTGGTTCCTGCAGAAGCTTAAACGTGCTGCATAACACAAGAATGAACCTCACTGGTTCTCACACAGAGCAAGAATGCTTGAGCTTCCGCTTACCATTACTGATCTGCTCTGACGATTGTGTATATGTGAATTAGAAGCTAAGTTAGATCTGATCATCATATGAAGTGATCAAGTCTCTTCAGAAAATTTTGACTAATTTGCTCAATTTTTATAGATTAGATTCACGATCTCTCTATGAACTTTTTAAAGCATCAAAGTGGTCCTTGCATAAACTGTCAAAGGAGGGACGGACACCTCTCAAATCTCATTAAAAATATTTATTTTCTGAAGATGAACAGAAGTCTTAACAGTTTGGAACAACATGAGGGTGAATAAATGATGACAGAAATTCCTTTTTGAGGGGGCAGCCATGGCCTAATGGTTAGGGAGTTGGTCTTGTAACCAAAAGGTTGCGGGTTTAAGTCCCAGGTCCGGCAGGGATTGAAAGTGGGGGGAGTGAATAACCAACATTCTCTCCATCCTCAATACCACGACTGAGGTGAGTCCCTTGAGCAA